>PVJH01002688.1:93764-161434 GCA_004026705.1 Nesogale talazaci | reverse complement strand
CCCTGGGTCCAAAGGACACACTCCACTTTGACTCCTCTTTCTCAGTGGTTGGAGGTCTCTCTGTTTTCTGTTGCTCATCTAATCCCTCTCATATCTCAATAGAACTGACTCAAGATACAATACAATCTAATCCTATAGACTGAAACCTAACTCATTAAGGAAACTGCCTCTTATCCTGCTGCCTCTTTAACATCATAGAGGTGAGGCTTCACCACACAGAGAATAATTATATTAGACCACAAAATGGAAGTAATTACATATACCAAGAACCATTGCCCAATTAAGTTGATACATATTGCAGCAATAATTTCTTTTAGAAGAATTAATACCAGATTTGTCTCAAAAAGTTAGAGTTTAAAGATATCCCAATGTCCAACCCTTACAAGATATAATTCTGCTGTATTCCCACTCACCCCAACTCCTCCCCGTGAGTATATTTTCTTACATCTCTAGATTCTGCCATGTCTCACAGAAACTCACAAAAATTTAAGGAAATGTCTCACATTGTTGTGGGTTCTGGTAAGTCCCAGGTCCAAAAATCAAGTAGACCTTGTCCTCTCTCCCCTTGTCCTCTTCATGAGTGTGTGTTACATTCAACATGATAGGGAAATAGAATCACTACTGGACAGATTCCTACATTTCTCAAGAGGGTCTGGGGTAGGGGATGGAAGATGGGGATTGGTGTCACTATATGGCAGTTTCTCTGAAATTGCTTTTATTCTGCCAGATGCTGAGATCCCCAGGATTTATGAGTGCCAGAAACAGGGAAGAATCCTCAGTTAGAGATTAGAACTATACCAGAATTCCCAAGGGGCTGATGGAAAGGATGGTAACTTCTCATTGTCTGGCAAAACTAGAGTTAACTGTGAATATTGTTAAACTACTGGGTGGTCGAGATAATCTACCAGTCTTCATATTTTAGGGGTATGGTAGTTATATAATCTGTTGTCAACTTGGGACTATTAAGGGTAAAGGGGTGGAGTTTATTCTGTCAATCAGGTCACAGCTTGATGACCTCATTTGCAGGGGCTGGCTAAGGAGATAAATAACTGCCTAGAGGTGGGTCAGAGAGACAGACAGGTTTGGGTTCATCTTTCTCTGGACAAGATACACGGAGATATGGCCTGGAGTTGGAGGAGTCATGTGGAGATCCCTGACAGCATTGAGATGCTTCTACCTCCACTGGATCTACAAGACCTTCCACCCACTGACTTGTGATCTTCCTGCATTCAGCATCATTGCAGGTGTTGAGTGAGTCTGAAAAGGAGTTCATACATTGGTATTGGACATATGGGCTAATATTGGACTTATGGACTTAATCTGGACTGGGCTGGGATGTTTTCTTAATATACAATTACTCTTTATATAAAGCTCTTTTCTATACACAGATGAGTGTCTCTGGATTTGTTTCTCTAGTCTACCCAGACCAGCACGGTTGGGATAGAACTCAATATATTACAGATGATCATTTTGTGTTTAATTTTTAGATCAACTGTATTCTTTTACAATCCCACCAAAAATTCTTCATATCTGCATCAATACTTGTTAATTTTTTTTTTTTAGTAAATAGCCATCCTAGTGAGGGTGAAAGGGTATCTCTGTGTTTCTGATTATGCTTTCCCTGTTGACTGATGTGAGGAGCTCTGGTGGCGCAGTAGTTAAGTGCTCAGCTGCTAACTGAAAAGTCATTGGCTCAAACCTACCAATCACTCCACAGGGTAAAACTGTGGCAATCTGCTTCTAGAAAGATGAAAACAAACAAAAACCAAACCCACCACTATCAAGTCAATTTCAACTCATAGTGACCCGGACAGGGCAGAGTAGAACTACCTTATAGGTTTTCTAAGGTTATAATCTTTATAGAAGCATACTGCTACATCTTTCTCTCACTGAGAAACTGATGGATCGGATCGTCAGTCTTTCAGTTAGAAATTATTTAGCCACTGCACCACCAGGACCCCTCCATAAGGATCACAACATGAGGAACTCTATGAGGTAGCTCTTCTCTGGTCTTAGGGTAACTATGAGTTGGGATCAACTGAGTGGCAAAAGATTTAAGGATGAATGAAGAACCCCAAATGTTAAAATTATTTTTTTTGAAAAAATCATATCACTGTGTGCTCACCTTCCCTATACATTGCTGAAGACAAATGGGTGCATAAGCAAATGTGGTGAAGAAAGCTGATGGTACCCGGCTATCAAAATATATAGCATCTGGGGTCTTAAAGGCTTGAAGGTAAACAAGCAGCTATCTGGCTCAGGAGAAACAAAGCTTACATGGATGAAGAACACCATGTGTGACCACAAAAGAATCAGGTATCAGGTATCAAGAACAAAAAAAAATTAAATCATTATGAATGAAGGTGAGTGTGGAGTGGGCACCCAAGACTCATCTGTAGGCAACTGAAGATCTCCTTACAGAAGGGTCACAGGAAGGAGATGAGCCAATCAGAATGCAGTGTAGCAAAGATGAAATATGCAACTTTCCTCTAGTTCTTAAATGCTTCCTTCCCACCCCCCCCCACCCCCGAATTATGATCCCAACTCTACCACTAGACCAGAGGATGTACACTGGTACAGATAGGAACTGGAAACACAGGAAAACCAGAATAGATGATCCCTTCAGGACCAATGCTGAGAGTGGCAATACTGGGAGGGTGGAGGGAGAGTGGGGTAGAAAGGGAGAACTGATTACAAAGATCAACATATAACCTCCTCCCTGGGGGATGGACAACAGAAAAGTGGGGAGAGAGATCAGACAGTGTAAGATATGACAAAGTAACAATAATTGATAAATTATCAAGGGTTCGCAAGGAAGCAGGAGTGGGGGGGGGAGGGGGGAAAATGAGGAGCTGATACCAAGGGCTCAAGTAGAAAGCAAATGTTTTGAGAATGATGATGGCAGCAAATGTACAAATGTGCTTGACACAATGGATGAATGTATGGACTGTGATAAGAGTTATATGAGCCTTCCCCCCCAAATGCAAATACTGACACAAAATATGTGTGTACATATTGTGATTAGAGTTGTATGAGTCCCCAATAAAATGACTTAAAATAAATATAATTTAAAAATAAATAATCTTTTTGTTATATGTGCAAAAATAAGACTGCAAACAAGTTAAGATACAAATTGCGTAAGTATCTATCTTTTGGGGGGGAGCATCACTGCCCTCTGGTAGGAGTAGGTGGCCCAGCTTTGCTCCTGGAGAGTTGCTGCTGGATTTCAACCACCAGCCCAGTGGGCTGCAGTCCCATGCACAACCACTACGCCACCAGGGCTCAGCCCCAAATGTCTATCTTTTAAATAGTAAAATCTTATAAGCATATGCCAAATATTTTCTCCTGTTCTATAGGTTGTCTCCACACTTTCTTCATAGAGTCCTTTGCTGCACAAAAATTGTAATTTTGATAAAGTACAAGTTGTGTATTCTGTCATGCTTACTGTTCATGTTTTTGGTGTCGTATGTAAGAATCAAGTCTCAAGATCTAGGACCCAAACATGGCTTTGTTCTAAGAGTTTAATGGTTTTAATTCTGAAGTATAGTTATATTTCACCAATTAATCCATTTTGAGTTATTTTTATTTATCGGGTGAGGTATAAGTATAAAACTTATCGTGTGAGGTATACGTATAAAACTCTTTTGGGTGTGGAGATCCAATTATCCCAGCCATTTCTTTACCTTTAAGATGGTAACAGGAATACTTACCTGGCAGAAGTGTTAGGAGAATTAAATGAGGATGTTTGATGTGCTAGTCAAATAGAATATGCTCAATAAATAGATGATACTATAATTATTGAAAGACTCCTAGTGGGTCTGTTGGGTAAACATTAGATTACTAACCCCAAGATGCGTGGTTTAAATTCGCCAGTTGTTTCATGGGGAAAAGATGAGGCTATCTATTCCTATAAAGATGTATAGTCGCAGAAATCCTACATAGAGTTTAGTATTCAAACCAAAAACCAGTCTGACTGCCATCTAGTCAATTCTGACTTATGAGACAGAATAAGAATATACCGTCCTACAGGACAGAGTAAGAGCTTTCGTGGTGTATTTGTTGTGCTTTGGGCTATGAGCTGTGGTTCAGAACCACCAGCCGCGCTTAGGGAGCATGACTGGGTGTTCTTCTTTTGTCAATAGTGACAGTCTCAGAAAACCACATGGGTTTGCTATGAGTCAGAGTTGACACGCCAGCAGTGAGTTTGGTTGCAGGACTGGACAGAACTGCCCCACGTGAGTTTCTGAGACTGTAACTCTTTAAGAGAGTGGAAAGCCTCATCTGTCTTTCACAGAGCTCGTTATTTGGTTTTGAACTCCTGATCTTCTCCAACACGGCAGCTTAAGTGATAAGGAAGATACTTTCTTAGCAGAGTTTATTATTGAATTCCCATACATGTCCTTTCACTATAAAACAACTACGGACTATTTCTAATACAACCCAGAAACACATAATGTGCACACATTGCAAAAATGTATTGTTTGGCCACCTAGCACCTATATTTCTTCCTTTGATTATGGTAACTGTGAATGGGTTTTCTATGGAAAAATCACTTTCCCCATTCTCAACCAACACACATCATGTGGTGTTCCTTTCAAATTCAAAGATGGAGCACATGACATGACGTAAGACTAAGCCATCATCACAATTCATTGCCTTGGCCACCATCATTGATTCAAGTAGGGGCATGCTATCTTTTCAGAGTCAAGAAGATGCGATGAGAATTACATGCTGGGCAGCCTGAAAAAAAGTTTACACCCATCTCTTCTCATTTTGGACATAATGCTAAGTTATTTGCAGATGTAGTATTCATCTTGAATCACAAGAGAAGAACCTTAGGGAAACTGAGCCAACACCATTGTGACTGGTACCTACCAGGTGGTTATAAAGGAGAAATGGAGTTCGAGAAGCATTGTTTGAGCTTCTGGCCAACCTGCTCCTAAAACCATAACAAATCCTGGATTTTCCACTTAGATGAAGCTAAAAAAATTATCTTTTTGTTTAATCTAGTTTGAAATGAGATTTTGTTCAGAAGTGGAGTTTAGGCAGCCCAAAAGAAAAGTGTTTGGTTCAGAATAGATGAGGACAGAATTGGGATCGCAAGAGTCCAGGTTGGCTTCTTTCTTATTCCCGCGTCTCTACAAAGTTTTTTCTTTACTGTTTGCCCTGGACTCTGATTGATATCTTTATTGCTTCCTAGTTCCATACCCTTGAATTCAGAACCTTCCTTTATCTGATAATTAAATCTATGATTAGGTAAATGAAGTTAGGCTTATATTCCCTAAACATTAAAACTCCTCATATGATTAAACTTTTCCCCCAAATGACAAGTGTACAACCAGACTATATATATTTTTCACTCATTTAAACAAAGCTGAAGAAATATTCTTCCGAGATAACAAATACTTTACTCAAAAAATACAGAAATGGTGATTAATATTATATTCCTTTATCATAAAGAAGAGAAGATGTACAGGATATTAAAATCTATTTGTACTTTTGGCTCATAAACTTGTTGCTAATTAAGTATAAGACTACTCTTTGTAAACTATATTCTAATAATCAAAGACCAAAAGTGAATTAAAAAAATAAATTGTGGGGCTGAGCCCTGGTGGCGTAGTGGTTGTGTGCAGGACTGTGGCCCACTGGGTTGAAGGTTCAAATCCAGCAGCAAGCCTGGGCCTCCTACTCCCACCACCAGAGGGCAATGATGCCCCCTCCAAAAAAAAAACAAAAATTAAAAAAATTAAAGAATAAATGGTTCTCCCCATTTTAAAAAATTGTATTATTTTTTTCCTTTCCTCATTCTCCTGGAGTAGCATTACACACTCTGTCTTTACTATGAGTCTTTGTGATGCTTCCCAGGGTATTTAGTGGTGTACACAGCCCTACCCCTTTGATATTGGACTTGGCAAATGACATATTTGGGTCAATAAATTATCAACAGGCCTTACACAAATGGTGGTTTTAAATGTGTTTACATGATTCGGGGTTTTTTTTCCCCCATGAGAAAAACATGACCTGAAGAGTTGCTGAGAGGCCAAGGAAGTTGAGAAGACTCCGGCAGAAGACTTCACCCTCCCACAGCTGAACACAAACCCCGCTGGTATCCTCAAACCCAATAGTCACAGGCTACGTACAGGCCCGCAAGTACATCTAAATACTTTCTGTGCTCAGCCACTGTGTTTTGGAGTTGTTTGTTTTGTAGCATCAGTGAATCCTCTCAACATTTTTACTAAAAACTCCCTGTCGAACACTATTCTGCCTCTGATAACCTGTATCATTCTAGGAATTTCAAGTTTATACTAGGATCGCACTTCTAACTTTCATATAATATTTAGTGTGGTGTCATGAGGAGCATTCAATAGACACTAGCAATCAAGAGCACTGGGCTCTAAGTGTAAGTGCCTTTGGCAAACCACTTATCATTTCAGGACCTCTTGGTTACCCATAAAATGACGGATTGAACTAGTTTTTTTTTCTTGTCAAACTAGATTCTTATAACCAAAGAAGTCATGGTTGTGCTTTTTAAATTACTCACATGCAAGGTGTGACATACACATGAATTACATATAATGTCTATATCATATGTTCATCTATTAAAATATATGAATAAAGGTAAAATAATAATTTGAAGTGCAGAATTTGGGGTACTTTCTATGTTGCTAAACTTCTTAGATTAATGAGAGCTCTATGTCAGTCATTTTTGTCTGATTCATCTCATCGAATCCTATAAAATTAAGATCTCATATTTTTGAAAATGTTTGTAATATGATAGGATAAAGGAAGTCAGAGGAAGCCGTAAGTTTCATGTAGGTTGTGCACAGTACACATGTAACCAGCCACGTGTCACTGAGTTGATGTTAACTCACAGTGACCGTATAGGACAGAGTAGAACTGGTCTATCCGGTTTCTGAGACTGTAAATCAGTGTTTATCAGAGTAGGCAATTTTGTCCCCTTGGAGCAGAGGATGAGGACAGACCTCTGGGACAATCCAGGAATCTGCAAAAGCATATACCAATCCTCTATTCTGCTTTATAAGCTACAATACAGAAGTTTTTTGGTGCTAAAGAGGCACTGAGTAATTTGTTTTGTTTCTGAAAGGGGTCCAAAATAAGTTTGGGAAGCGATATGGTAAATCTTTACTGGAACAGATTGGTCAGTTTTCTCCTGTAAAAGGGCTGGTGGGTTTGAACTGCTGACCCTGTGATTAACAACCCAATGTTTAACTTACTGTACCACCAGAGTTCCGTATCACACATATAGCCAAAGGATAATTTGGTGGAAGAAACACACATTTTGACTTCAGATAAGACCAGAATTCGATATGATTCTGTTACTCTCTGGACTCTCTTACTTCTTCCCAACAGCCATAGTGTTTCCTAAAGTGGGCAATGCCATCGCCTGAAGGTGCTGCAACTGTGATGGGGGGAGCAGTGTTACAAGAGCAGATATATATACTTTATCTTGAATTGTGGGGGACAATACAAAAGATTCTAATTGGCAGAGGGACACTGAGGGGTTTTTAGTTTTGTTTTTCTGAAAGGGGGATGGTGGAACAAGCAAAGGTGGAAGGATTTGCACTAGAAGAATAACTTATGGGGACTAAAACTCAAAGAAACCAGATTTCTATCGACACCTCTCCATCTTCTGTGGTAAGACAACTCTTTGATTTGGAAACAAGAACTCAGCACCCTGCTAACCTTGGGCAAATGTTTCAAAGCACTCCTTGTGGAGAAGCAGCCATTTCCTTGCACAGTCTTATCCAGACATGCAAAATCAAAGGCACATCTTGAATATGGCAGAACATCCATTCCACCCAATTCTGACATTCCCATAAGTCAAAAGCAATACTCCCTACATTTCATGTAAACATTCTGTATCTCTGTATATATAGGATAACCTTCTAGGCCTACCACATGCAACAAGTTTGAACCAACTCATACATAAACTATATCACGGTACCTGGAATAAAATTACTGAACCATCAATTGACCTGCTTGATGGTGTTCTACCAATGTCGTCACCTTCACAGATCTGTCTGACTGCTGCTTTTGTGTCCAAGATTGTTGTTGTTGCTAGAATGAATATTTGTATGTTGAATTAAAATTACAATTACATAGTTACACAATAGTTATAGTTAAACAAATGGCTATTTATGGAGATGTTATATAACCGTAAAAAATTACCATTGAGTATATTGCACTCACTGCAACCCTATGCAGGGTTTTTGAGGCTGTAAACCTTTATGAGAGCAGGCAGGCTTATTTTTCTTCTATGGAGAGGCTGGTAGATTTGAACCCCTGACATTTCGGTTAGCAACCCAATCGCACCCAACTCACACTATCACCCACATAGAGGCTTTGAAATTTGCTTCCATGTGATAGCAAACATTCTATAAACAAGTGCACTTTTGCATTGCAAAGACAGCATTGATAAACCTTCTTTACATGGTAAAGAACTTTTTTTTTTTTGGTAAAGAACTTTTAAGACACCTTAGGTGTAAGTTGAATAAGACTGGGTACATTCCTTAACTACTTACAGCTCCAGTTTCCTTGATAACAACAACAACAAAAATGGGAATGCATCTACTCTGTAAACAGTGGCTCTCAAATTCTGACATGAGTCTGATTATCTAGGTGCGTATTGAAAATTCAGACTCACATGCCATCCCCAGACATACTAACAACCTGCGTTGCTATGAACCACCTTATATAGCTAGAGTCTACAGAAAGAAATACTATTGGAAGACTTTTTTAAGGAAAAAATCAAGCACATTTTATATGAATAGTAATTACTATTTAGAACCCTACTCTAAAAGATCAAATCTGAGATGTACAGGCGGGAGCTGTTTTCCTGATCAAGACCAGCTGCCACAGCTTCAGTTCTAACTCGTGGTGACTTCACGTCTGTCAGAATAGAATTGTGCTGCACAGGGTTCTCAGTGACCCTTTGGGGGGAAGAAGATCATCAAGTTTTTCTTCTGAGCTGCCTCTAGATGGATTCAAACTGCTAATCTAGAGTTATTAAACAGCAGCTGAGCACAGAACCATCTATGTTACCCAAGCATCCCTGTAGGTATAATGAAAGAAACTGAAAATTAAGTGCTTTTCCTTCTACTGACCAGAGAGCAAGAAAGTCTAGAGGGTTCTGCAATCCCAGAGTTGTAAGTTAGTGACTGATGGATCATGGGAACAGGCAGGCTCAGGCCCTTGCCTCCTGGGACAACTGAGAGGCATGATTTACAAACCTGAGTTCCACAGTTTACCTCCTGAGGTATCGCCCTTGCGTAGCTTCTTACTCCTTCCTTGGTCTGCTCCCTCCAATGCCATCATTTATTTCTACTATATACACTTGTTTTAATAGCTCATCATAAGAAATCACACAATGGGCTGAGCCCCAGTGGCGTAAGTGGTTGAGTGTAGGACTGCGGCCCCTGGCTTGGCGGTTCAGATTCAGCAGCAGCTCTCAGGAGCAAGGCTGGGTAGCTCCCACGACCACCAGAGGGCAGTGATGCCCCCCTCCAAACAAACAAACAAAAACACAAGAAATCACATGAAACCTCATGTCCGGGTCTACTTCTGGGAAATCGATGAGAAAATGAGAGATGTGCAGGAGTAGACAGTAAGCTGAAGTCATAATACAGCGGGAGATTTAAGGAGATACAAGGAAAGTGTCCAGGAGAATAAGAGTCAGGAGACAGAACAGTGGAGTTAGTTTATGGAGCAGGGCGCTGTGTCGGGAGCTGCTGTGAGCATGAAGGTAGGTCTTGGCCTAGTAAGATTTTGTGCAGTCACCAGAACTGCTGGGTCTCTTGAAATAACTTCCTGTTTCCTGCAAGGTCTAGCTGTGCGGCCACAAAGATACCTTCCTGTCTCTCTCAGTCCTCTACACACGTCTGCTTTCAATAAACTCCATTACCCAGGAACCCAAACACCGCTCTGGGACTTTGAAAAACTGAAAGGACCTAAGAAACCCACACTATGAAAAGCAGAATTAACGCCCCAAATGTAAATGCATTTATAATGTGTATATGCTTTAGAAGTTTAGAATTTTATACTTAATATCTCCCTTCAGCTCTTTTTAAATTTGCTTTTAGTAGCAAAATTATCATGCCTTTCTAATGCTTCCAGCTAATGCAGTCTCCCATTCTTCCACGTGTCACTAATTAAGTCACCAACAAAATCCCCTTTAATTCCTTCATCAAGTTTGATCTGTGAAATTTGGTCTTAGTTGTCTAGTGCTGCTGCACTAGACACACCACAGTGGGCGATTTTAACAACAGAAACGTGTTTTCTGACGTATTGGGAGGCTAGAAGCCGCTCGCCGAGACTCCCTCTTTGAAGATGTCTGTTTTCTGGATTCCTGAAGTATGAAATAGGATCCCTGGGAGGGCAGAGGTTGGACTGCTAACCACAAGGGGCTACTACTAGAGGCTCTAGGAAAGAAACCTCAGTCACTACAGAGGCCATCTCCTCTTGTCCTGTAGAGAGGCTCTAAGTCCAAATCGACTGGCTGGCAGAGTTTGGGGTTTGTTTTTGGTTTTTTGTTTTGGGGGGGCGGGGGATTGTTTATTGGGTAGTATGAAATAATAAAACCTTTGCATTTTATATACTTCTGCTCTGAATTTCAGCCTCTCTAACTTAATGGTTCACCACATAAGGATATCATTTAATAAATTATCTTACAAAAAATAATGCAGCTATTGATTTTGTAATTGCTTGGATTCATATTTTTTTTGGATTCATATTTTTTTTAATGTTTTGGAACAGAACCTATTATGGCATCTCTATCTCTGAACTGTAATTTCTTGAAAATAATATGCCCACACAAATAACCGTGGTGAAAAGGATCGAATTAAATAAAATAGTCTGGCCTAGCTTTCCTACGCACACACCACGCCACGCGTGTCTCCACATGCTTCGTGACACTTCCAGAAGTGAATTTCAGCCTCATGCACCCTTCCTCCCATGTTGCAGCTAAGTCATATAATTCAGTTCATTTTGGGGGAATCTCCTGCTTATGTGTGTGAAAACAGTCTGGAAATGTTACTTTTTGCTTAGAATTGTATAATGAAGATAGAACCCATGGTCAAGAAGTCATAGATCATGTTTGGTAGGTGCACACACACGTGCCCGCGCGCGCGGAAAACAAACTCATCGCCATGGATTTGATTTCCAAGTATGGCAACATCATCGGACACCAGCTACAGAGCTGCACCCTTCCAGGGTTGGAGACTGCACATCTTCGGGGTCTCTCAGAAAACCTCACCTTCCTCCTGACCTTGCAGGTGGCAGCTCTGGGGCTCTGGCATCTTTTGATCACGTGTGCTGCTGTGAGATGACTATGAGTCCGTTCCATCTCACAGCGACCCCCCCAGAAGGGACCACGGCCGGATCTGGGGCTCTCATAGCAGTTGCTCAT
Source organism: Nesogale talazaci (assembly GCA_004026705.1). NCBI lineage: Eukaryota > Metazoa > Chordata > Mammalia > Afrosoricida > Tenrecidae > Nesogale > Nesogale talazaci. Next base: position 150,009 of record PVJH01002688.1, on the reverse strand, counting down.
AATACTTAGCTTAAAGGAAGTTTTCCTGTGACCAGAAATAAAAACCCATGTGATCAACATGTAAACACACAAACAAACACATAGTGTAAGCCATTGTTAGCAAAACTCCTAAAATGTCGTTGCCTAAGAATATGGTCCTTGTAGTTGAAATACACACACACACACACACACAATTTGCTAAAGTAACCATTTATACATTTGCTCCTATAAGGCTCTCAGGAAAGGTGGACAATTTAGCTACAAATAAGGAAGGTGCAAAACTTCACGTAGTGAAGATCATTAAAACAGAACAATCCTCTTTCTATCAGAGAATTGGTTTCCTAACAGTTACTTTACCTTTAAATATTTTCTACCTGAATTTCTTAGTGGAACATTAAAAAAATCCCTTCATTACTTCAAAAGTACTTTCATAAAGTACATAATCTAGAATAGATCATCTAGGAGCTATGCTAAATTGAGCAGTGGAGAAGTTGTATTCATGTTTATTTTTAAAAAAACACAGATTTGCATCAATTTAATATAGACAACCTCATTTTCTGAGCAACTGGCAAATAAAACTATACATGTTAATGGTTTGAATAACAGGAGCATATGACTCCAATAATTATGCTTAAGGATACACAATCAGTGGTGGCAATTCTGCTTCATTGAGGATGTGAAAAGACTATCTTAAATGTTAAATATAGAATTAAGTACCCTCAGCCACACTCATAAGGGAAAGGCAAATGAAAACTACCGGTTTGCATCTCACTGTTGGCAAAAAGTCAACAGATCATTAATAGCCTCTCTGGGAGTCCTGGGGAAATGGGTCCACCGTAGAATGTGGAAATTAAATCGGTACCACCCACATGGAGGGCAATTTATCAATATCTATTGAAATTACAAATGGAGTGCATTCCATTTGTATACAGAATTTCTCCAACCAACTCTTGCACTGAGGCAAAACTACTTCTGTATGTCTGTTCATTGTAACCTTATTTATAATACTGTAAGATTACAAAGGGCATACATGTCCACCAATGGATCTCTGATGAACCTAATTATGGATCCCTCCCATGGAATAAGACGCAGCCATAAAAAGGGATTTTTTTTAAAGTTCTCTAGTAGGTGTTATAGAGAAGTATGTAGACTACAAAGGGAAAATTAAAAAAAAAACATGTTTATATGTGCTTGCATTTCCCAAAAGAGGGTTGAAATTATATTTGAGATCATTTGGTGCATGAAAGTCAAGATGGATAACCCTTCAGAAACAGTACCAGGAGTAATGGTTCCTGAAGGTATAAGAGAAGGGTGGAATAGGGAGCCAATAGCACTGGAAAGCTATATTCCATGTGATTGAACAACAGAATGTATGTGAATGAATATTTCGGACTGTGTAAGATATGACAAAGAACTCCAAAACTAGTAAGGTGAAAAAGGGGGTTACTAGGGAGTAGGGGTTGGGGACAGATGGGACAAAGGAGTTCAAGAAGAAAGAAAATGTTTTGAAACTGATTGTGGTGGCAAATGTACACTACTGCTTGATGTGATTGAACTGTGGAATCTTGATGTCTAGAAGAGCTCCCAATAAAATGATTTTTTTTAAAAAAGAGGTATCCCTATAGCCTCTATTACAACCACCTTAAAATATTTTTTAACATATTCTCCCAATTTTAAATTCTTTAGTTTTACTCCACCTGATATGCACATGATACAAATAACCAGACTTAATTATCTTGGCTCAAATTCTCTATCCTCCGTGTAGCAGAGGAAAAATACATATATATATGTATATGTATATGTGTGTATATATATATATATGTTTTGTTTCCTTAGAGCTACTCTTTCTCCTTTCAGTAACAGCTCCGAAGATCTCCCAAGTTTTATCTGGGATCTACTCAACATGGTTTCTTAGGGGGTGGATTCTGGCTGACTCTTGGCACAACACTTGCTCTGGAATTAGCACTTGACGTAAGTCACACCCATCAGGGTCATTGAAATTCTGTTTCAGGAGTTTTATGTGAGCTGTCAAGTAGACCACACATGTCTAAAGAAATGAGGCATGTGTAAACCTGGGAGGGAGGGGGGATTCATAATGTGATCATGGGAGGTGGAGGTGGTGGGATATTGCTAACGAGGCCTAAAAAGCAAATCAGCGAAGGGGATTTTTAAAGAAACTTTTGTTTTCCTTTTTTCAAAAAATGGCTAGAGGGGATTGCCTCCTGATGGCCTGTGACGATGAAGAGAATGCTGGAGCTACAGCAGCCATCTTACAGCAGTGAGGCAACAAGCAAGAGAATGAAAAATGATGAACACACACACACACACACACACAAAAGATGCAGTAAGGCAGCTGAGTGGATGTTGCTGGATTAACCAGGAAAACAGAGTTATTTTGAGTATTCCAGGAATAAAGGGTTTCATACAGGAATGATTACTTACACAAAAGTTGAGAGATTATATGGAGTAAATATCAGGGAAGTCACTGTCTGAAATCAGAGTCACAGAAGCAGACTGAAAATATCAGTCAGAAGGATTCCAAAGTGGAAGTTTTCAAAAGTTTTCTAGGAAACAGTTACAAGTCTGATCACACACACACACACACACACACACACACACACAGCCACTTACACCAGCCCCAAAGAGTCTGTGGATCTTTTCTTTGTTCCTTTGACTTCATCTAACTAAAACTACCTCTCTTTTTTTTCTATCTTCAAGTATTGACCGAGCTCCCCATTTGGCAAACTCGCACCTGGAAGAATGCAGGCAAGAGGATCCGGGGTAAGAACGCCAGCTTTTCAGATACGATGCAGAGGGAACCAAAGAGGACAAGGGTGTTGGCTTGGCACAGACCATCCAGGAAACCCTGGGGAACAAGAAATCCTGACAGCATTGTTGAGCAACTGAAACTAAACCAACCAGCCATCTCTGGACGTCATGTGCGGGGAGAAAACTTTACCCACTCGTTGAAGCGACTTTCCTGTGAACTGTGCTTAGAGGCAAACATGTGCCTAATGGATGCATCTTCCTTCATGAGAAGCCATCAAGTAGTGGAGACAGACATGTGAACAATCAGAATTTGTAAACTAGGAAGTGAATGTGTTTTATATAACCAGATATCTGAAGACTCTAACGTGTCAATGTTTAAATGGTAGCAACGATAAAATATGATGATGGATCTCAATTTCACATTACCAGCTGGTTCCCAAATTTAATGCATGAGGCTTTGATTTTCCTTTTCCTTTGCTTCTAATGCCCGGTGGCACCCTCCAGATCTAATGTGTCTAAATCTTATCTGTTCTTTAAGAGTTCGGTGAAACTGCAAAACGTCTCATCACGGGGAAGAACCTGGAGGGCCTTATGACTAGTTACTTTTACAGAAGGATGAATAGCGGAGACCATTATTATAAAAAGTCGATAAGATGTCTTCATCCTCAGAAGAAATGATGGTTCTTAGGGGCAGGAGAGGGAAGCAGGGAGGCAAACATCTGGTGAGAGAGTTGACAAGTGCTAACAGGTGAAAGGCAAGGAGATATACAGGAAGAGGGAGCTTGGACAAAATGATGGCGGCAGAGGAAGACACTGGGTGGTGTAGAAGAGGTAGATGCAACAGAGATAAGTACACAAACCTGTAACTGCGCGACGTATAAGTGGATGTATGACTGGACATCCAGATTAAACTTGTGAGAGCAAGAGCGGGAGGATACTGTGAACTCGATACAGGCTTGATAGAAGATATTTAATGTTGTTAGGTGCCATCCAGTTGGTTCCGGCTCATGGCACCCCTTTGCACAACAGAGTGAAACGCCACCAGACCCTGCACCACCCTCGCATTACTCTTAGGTTTGAGCCATCACTGCAGCCACTGTGTTCCTCCTCCTTGCTGAGGGTCTTCCTCTTTGTCACTTCCCTTCCACTTTACCCAGCATGATGTCCTTCTCCAGAGACTGCTCGCTCCTGAGAAGGTGTCCAAAGGATGTGAGGCAAAGTCTCCCCATCTTGCTTCTACACTTCTTCCAAGAGAGATCTTTTCACTCTTTTGGCAGTCTATGGTACTCTCCACATTCTTCACTGATACCTCAGTTCAAAGGCATCGATCCATCTTCAGTATTCCTTATCAAATGTCCAACTTTCACATGCATGTGAGGTGATTCAAAATACTGTGGCTTGGGTCAGACACATCTTAGTCCTCAAAGCGGCATTCTGGCTTTGCGAAGAGGTCCCATGCGGATTTATCTAAGGCAATGCATCATTTGATCTATTGACTGCTGCTTTCATAAGCATTGGCTGAGTTTCCAAGCAAGATGAACTCCTTGACAATGACGATGTTTTCTCTGCTTATCATGACATTACCTCTGCTACTGGGCCAGCTATGAGAATTTGGGTTTTCTTTTCACTGAGTGGTAATCCATACTGGAGGCTGAAATCTTCTATCTTCATTAGCCTATGTGTCCAGTCCTCCTCACTTTAAAGGAAGTCAGGTTAAGTCATTGGCATATTGTAGACCATTAATAAGCCTTCCTCTAATCCTGATGCAGTTTTTCTTCATACAATTCAGCATCTCTGATGGTTTGCTCAGCATACAGATTGAATAAACACAGCGACAGGATAAAACACTGGCACACATCTTTCCTGATTTTAAAGCATGCAGGTGGTCTTGTTTTGTTTGCACAACTGATCCTTGTATAGGTTCTGCATGAGCACAATGTTTAGTGTTCTAGAATTCCCATTTTTCTCAAAGCTATGTGTACTTTGTTATGATCTGCACAGTCTAAAGCCTTTGTTTTAGACAAGTAGGCATCTTTCTTATATTTTCTGCTTTTATCCAGGATCCATCTGATGTCACCAATGATGTCCTTTGTTCTCTTCTGAGTCCAACCTGAAATTGTTGTTGGATGATCTTCAGCAAGATTTTACTTGCACGTGATATCAAGGATACTGTTCTATAATTTGAGCATTCTGTCGGGCTACCTTTCTTTGGAATGGGCAAACATACAAATCTCTTTCGGTCAGTTGGCCAAGCAGTTGTCTTCCAAATCTCTTAGCACAGACAAGTGTTTCCAGTGCTTCATCCGTTGTTGAAACATTTCGATTGGTATTCTATTAGTTCCTAGAGCTTTGAACTTATGCTTTAAATGAAGCTTGCAGTTTCACATTTAGCACCATTGGTTCTTGCTCAGTACCTTTTGAAATGATGGAATATCGGCTAGTTCTTTGGGGTAGTGACTTTGTGTACTCTTTCCATCTGCTTTTGTTGTTTCCCACATCATGCAATATTTTGCCCATAGAATCTTTAACTATTGAACTTGAAATTTTTCTTGTGTTTTTTCAGAAGATATGCTGAGCATGTTCTTCCTTTTTGATTTTCTAACTCTAGAGCTTTGTACATTTTTTGTTTTGTTTCGTTTTTTGTGGCATCACAAAAACTCCCTGGAGGGAGTAGGAAGTCCAGCCTTGCTCCTGGAGACCTACTGCTGGATTTGAGCCATCAACCCTGTGGGCTGCAGTCCCGCACACAACCACTATGCCACCAGGGCTCAGCCGGGTCTTTGTACATTTTAATTATAATATTTGATCTTATCTTCTTGATCTCCCCTGTGAGATTTTCTGTTCAGCTATTTTACTTCATCTCTTTTTCTATTGGCTTTAGCTATTGTACAAATTAAGAGCAAGCTTGAGAGTCTTTTCTGACATCTACCTTGATATTTTCTTTCATTTTGTTTAAGACATCAAATCTGTTCTTGAGATGTTATGAAAATTTGGGTGAGATACCCTCAAAGTAATAGTTTGGTTCTCATGGACTTGTTTGGATTTATTCAGCTTCAACCTGAAATTACAAATGAGCAATTGATGGCCTATTCCACAGTCAGTTCCTGGTCTGGTTTTAGCTACTGATATTGAGCTTCTCACAAATGTAGTCAATTTGATTTTTATGTATTTTATCTGAATAAGTTCTGTGTATGCCCACCTTTTGTGTTGTTCAAATAAGGAATTTTCTATAAACAACTGTTGGTCTTGCAAGATTTTATCATGCGCTCTCCAGTTTCATTTCTATTACCAAGTCTGTATTTTCCAAATAGTTTCCAACTTTTGCATGCCAATTGCTAGTAATTATCAAGGCTCTTTTATTATATTTGTGATTAATTTCTAACAGAAGCTGTTGATAGAATTCTTCAATGTCTGCATCATTAGCTTTTGTGGGTGATACATGGATTAATAGTTGCATTGATTGAATTTCCTTGTATGTAGGTTGCCATTATTCTATCACAGAGAGCACTGTATTTTAAGGTAGATCTGGAAATGCCCTATTTGATGATGAATACAGGACCAGTCCACTTGATTGTGTCCTTACAGGCATAATAGATCAGTCCATTTCAACTCACTAATGCCTAATGTATCAATGTTTATGTATTGTTTTATTTTGAATGACCTCCAATTTCCCTACATTAATACTTTGTATATTCCAAATTCTACTTGATGTTTTCAGCTGTTTCTTCTCATTTTGAGTCATGCCCCGTCAGCAAATGAAGTTTCTGAAGGCCTTACTCCCACAGGCTTAGTCCCTCCACTTCATTATTGTCTACTTTGGGAAGGTAGCTCTTCTTCAGTTAGATTTTGGGTCCTTTCCAACCTGAGGGGCTTTTCTTCAGCACTCTCTTCTCTGACAATGTTCTACTCATTAGTGTAGACTGATTTCAGTGACTCTCTCTGACAATCTTCTACTCATTAGTGAAGACTGATTTCAGCGACTGATAATATTTCAACACCACCCATAGGGGTGTTGTGGTGGCTTATTCCTCTGAGATGAATAGCCTATTCCTTCTTAGTCTGGTCTTACTTTTAAAGTTCTGCTGAAGCCTATTCACTTTGAGTGACCTTTCTGGTATTTGAAATACTGGTGACACAGCCTTCAACATCACATCAACACACAAGCCACCACAGTATGATAAATTGACACACAAGTGGAGGATACTTGTATATGAATATTTACCTTTGGGGCAAATGCATCTATGAATGCAGTGATACAATCTGGGGGTAAAGTTATGAAAACTGTTAGACTTAACCAGACACCTCGAGGGAATGAGTTGCTGGGTCTGGGGGTTCAGGACCATAGGGGCAAGAAACACCAAGGTCAACAGGCATAATATAGTTAACAAAAACAATGCTCTCCATTCTGCTTTGAGAAGTAGAACGTGATGTCTTCCAAATGCATGAGTAGCCCTCTAAAGTGTAAATATTAGTTTCTAGTTGCTGAGAGGAAAGAAGAGTGATTAAAATTAAAAAAACACAGAAACATTTAGTTCAATTTAAACATAAATATGATCCAGCACAACCCTGAGACCAGAAGAACTAGGTAGTGCCTGCCTACCACTACCAACTACGCTGAAAAGTATCATTACAATGTCCTGAATAGGATGAGGAAAAAACATGGACTGGAATTCAAAACCAGGCTTACTGAAGAGAGACTCGTGGGATCTCGAACACGTTGGTTTTTATTCACATGTCAGGTCTGGAAATGAACTCTCCCCTGTGTGACAATAGTCAACCATTTAAAAAAAAAAAGCAGCAATATTTACTCAAGGGCAAAGTTCAGAGGGTTAGAAAAGGAGGCATGACAACAGGAAGCATAAGGAGGAAGTGGAATAAGTCAGAGCACATTAAAGGGATCGTCATGGATAAGTTGAAACAAAACAAGCATGAATTGTGGAATATAAAATTGATGATCAGTTCTGTAAACATTTACCTAATTCACAGCAAGAATTAAAAAAAAATCCTATCTATTCTTTAAGACTAATTTGGATGTCAGTCACTTCCTAGGAGTGTCCTTACTCAATGGTCCAAACACAAGTTCTGACTTCTGGAAGGTCATGGAAAACTTTGCCTCACTCTAGATTTTAGATAAAGATCAAATCTTGTTGCTGCTGTTGGGTACTATCGAGCTGTAGGAACCCGATGAAACACTGCCTGGCCCTGCAGCGTCCTCCCTGGTGTTATGCTTGAGGCCATGTTTGTAGTCACTCTGTCAATCCATCTCTCTGCGGATCAACCTTTTTTAGGCTGACCCGCTGCTTTACCAGGTAGGACGTCCTTTTCCATGGATAGAGCCTTCCTGGAACATGTCTTAAGTACATGAAATGAAGTCTTGCCATCCTCACTTTGAAGGAGCATGTACAAAAGAAAGCCCCACCCGCTGCCATCCACTCGATCCAACTCATAAGAGATCATCTTTTACAAAGGCCAGCAAGTGATGGCCTGTGGGTGAGACCATGTTTTTACAGCACAACTAAGGCCATTCATGGGTACATTGTCTATGGCAGTTTTCATGATGTAGATTGGGGTAATTGCCTCAGACTGTGTGATGCAAAATGTCAAGAACATTTGCTGTGTGGTCCTTCAGCAAAAAAAGTTGTACACTGATTGTATCAGATCATAAGCCACATGTGTTACTCATTTTCATTCCCCCTTTCTACTCCGGTAAAGAGTTACAATCTCGTTCTACACTGTCGAGAAGGGTCTCTAGGAGTCAGCATCAAAACAACGGAAGTGAGTTTGGTTTGAGTTTTTCACCACTAAGACATCATCTAACTTTTTATGGCATTGTCTTAAGTCCTTTCTCATCCAAAATTCTAATTCAGTGTAGAGAAATTTCAGAATACCTCAACCTGGGAAATAGAACTTTGCCAAGTCACTTTATTAACACTGTTTGTAGCAACCAAAGTGCAGTAAAGGTTGCCTCAGACTGACCACTTTATGATGATTCCATCCTAATTGGATTCAGACATAAATTGAGTGACCTTGAAATTTACTTTTGCTATCAGTATCTTTATAAATCCAATCTTTGTCTTTGCGGGGTGGGAATATTATCTACATCTGGGAATGAACATCTGAGAATAACATTAGCAAATTACATGCTGCAGCATAGCAGGTCGTACACATTACTCAGAGGGTATAAAAAAAGGCAAAACAAAACCAAGATCCTCCTATGTGTGGTTCATCAGAACTTGGGGACTGTTTGCACTGTAGTACTCTCAACTTTGTCATTTATTCAGCAAAGTCTTTGGGTTAGGCCTGCTTGCAGCAATGAAAGGACAGGCATGGTCTGTCACTATCTTGGATTCTTCTTCTGAGATCACACTGAGCAGACTTCTTAGAAGCACCATGGGACTTCAGATAACGCGGCTGCATGGTTTTACACATCTATTCAGAAAGCTTCAACTAAGTGCCTAATGTCATCTGAGTTACTGGCAAGACCTGATCGGGAACCCAACCCTCAACTCCCCACCGTCCAGGGCACTTCCCTATCGATGAAAGATCCTTCCAGGTCTGAGGGCTGACAGTGAAATGCCAACAATAAGTTCATATGGTACCTCTCAAAATGTGTCTTGGGGATTTAATAGTTCACACTCTGTTCTTACTAAAAGCTATGATTAAGGAGACATCCTAAGGGCAAATACATATAAGGTGTTAGACATGCTGATTTAAATGAGTTGCTACAGGATTTTTTGGAGTATTTAAAAAAACCAAACTCACTGTCATTGAGTTGATCCGACCCAACTTATGACCACTCTATCGGGCAGAGTCCCTGTGGGTTTCTCAGATTTTAACTCTTTATAGGACTCAAAAGCCTTGTGATTCTGATTGCTTTGAATTGCTGACCTAGCAGTTAGCAGACCCATATGTAACCAGTGCACCACCAAGAATAAGATCCATTAAAAATCTCCACCAAAGGGGCTGAGCCCCAGTGGCGTAGTGGTTGTGTGCGGAACTGCAGCTCACAGGGTTGGCCATTCAAATCCAGCAGCAGATCTCCAGGAGCAAGGCTGGGCCTCTTACTCCCACCAGGGCAGTGATGCCCACAAAAGCAAAACAAAACAAAAAAATCTCCACCAAAGGGCCATAAAACATGTGGATTTATCTGACCTAAGAAACTCACCCACCCCAGCCCCAAAGTATTTTATGTGCTAACCTTCTTTAAACTTTTCTTTGAGTGATGCAATAGTAATAGTGGTGTGGGGCTGTTTGTTTTTTTTTTCATCTTTGCAGGTTAGATATATTTTTAAAGAAAATTCTAACAGAAGTGTGCTGATAAACTCTTCTTTATCCTCCTTGTGTGACATGCTAGTTTCCTGTAGTATAAAACAAATAACTCCAAACTTAGAAGCTTAAAGCAACAAGCATTCGTTATCTTATTACTGCTATTGGTCAGGATTTGGGGGGCTAAGTTATTTGACTCAGATTCTCTCACTCAGATGTCCTGGGGGACTACCTTGGCTCAAGGCTCAACAAGGGAAGCACCTGTTCCACGCTCACTCACTCACTCGGGTTGTTGGAGGGTCTCAGGTCCTTGCCAGTTGATAGTCCCTTACCATGTGGCACTGAGAGATCATTCCTTTATAACCTAACCAGACATGGTATCTCATTCCTCTTGTTCATACTCTATTGTTAGAAACAAATCAGTAGATATGGCCCAAATGCAAGTGGAGATGACACAGGACATGATTACCAGGAGTTAAAGGAGCCATTTTACAAATCGCCCACCACACCCAGTGCCCAAGATCTTCTTCCCATGTTAGGGCCATGAGTTTAACAGGCAGACATTCCAGAAGCAGCAATATTTGCTTTTATGCCAATGCTTTTCACTGTAAGGAAGCAGAGAAGCTTCCCATTTGCCCTTACTCTGGATATTGCTGTCAGTCCTGTAATTGTTAATAACCAGCAGGTATTGAGTACTTCCTGTTAGTTCTTCTCCTTATTTTTTGATCAATCTCAAGTTAACTCCTTTCACTTAATTTGGGAGCTTCTTAGGTCCATTCTCATTCACTCTAAATTGAAGTCCAGCAAAATCTCATCCATGGCTGGTGCCCAGCTGTGTTAGTCTGGGTAGATTAGAGAAACAAATTTATAGACACACATATATGTATAAGAAAGAGGTTTAAAAAAAAAAGAGGTCTATATACAAGAGCAACTGTACATCAAAAAAATCCCAGTTCAGTTTAGTCCAAGGTCATAAGTCTTATATTAGCCCATTTGTCCCATACCAATCCATAAATCTTCTTCAAACTCATGAAGTGCATGCAATGGCATCAGGACAATCACAGGCCAGTGGGTGAAGAGTCTTGTGTACCCAGTGGCATTGTGTACTTCTCAACACTGGCAGAATCCTCTCTGTGGCTTCTCAAGCATCTCAGTGCTGGCAGTAGTCTCCAGCTTCAGAGGTTGGTTAGTTACATCAGGCTAAGCCCATGTGGTTTTTCCTCCAGGATGTCTCTCACAAGAAGTCAGCCATGTGTCTTGTCAGTAGAGTGTCTCCAGGTGACTGAGTGATTGACTCTCTCACCTCCAAGGGGGAAATTTCCCAGAATCCCACGGGATTTCCCAGAATTCTCAGGAGAAAGCCATACCCACAAGAGCTCTCATTGGTTAGCTCTGGATTGACATGCTAGACTCCACCCCACACGCTTAATCCTCAAATTGACATCAGATTAGACTGCCACACCAGTCATCAGGAGAACAGCCTCTGAGGTCTTTAAAAGATTGTTTCAGAAAAAGCTGCCATCTAAATTAGAAGTCAGTTAAGACCACACAGAAGCAGCACACCAGCCATCAATTTCTGCAGATTACTCCCTCATGATACCTCCCGTCTGTCCCCTCCTCTTTGGGCTCTATTGTCCCTGTTCTGGCACCCTGTTCTCTTGCCTGAACTTTTGCATTATATCCTTGCTACTCTCAACCTTGTCATACAGCTGTGGGGTACCAGCCCCACAATTGAACGGGTCCAAGGGGCACTTGTGTAATTGAGGGGCAAAATGAAAGAGACATCAGATAACATAAGGCAGGTAATTGCTCACCACCTGGATGGCCAATTCTTGTGATCCAAGAATTGTAAATAATAAGATCCAAACCTGGAAGAGGGAAGGGTTAATACTGAATTCTAAATATCTGGTCTACAGAGTGCTGTGAATACTAGTGTAAGCCCCAAATCAAATTTTAGGGTGCCTACATGTATCAAGTACCCAGTTTATATCCACAGTCCACAGACTAGGAATGTGAACAGTCCTAATATCAGACAAAAAGCATTAAAAAGTGGTTCTTAGCAGCTGTGTTTAGACTGGAATGTAACATTTTATCTTTAAATCTCCCTTTGGATCCACTTTCAATTTATTCTAAATTTTTAATATTTGTTGCTTTTTCTTAGATTGGGCTTTCCTGTTTTCTATGATCATTAATGCTGACTTCTTTGTTTTTTTGTACTTGTTTTGTATGTTTTTCTGTACAGGGAAGCCAGGGTGGGTGGGTTTATGATGACAGTAATTGAAATAATAATCACCTGGGGAACGGAAGGGGTGGGGGTAGGGAAATGGGATGTCAACACCAATTGGAACAAGAAGAAAATGTTCCAAAGTTGATTGTGAAGATGATTGCACAACCCTTCTTAATATGACTGAATTGTATGATGTGTTAATTATAGCTCAACAAACCTAATTCGAAAAATTTTATTTATCCGTATAGTCCCAAACCTTTCTCTCTCCAGAAATTCTGCCTCCTGTATATTAGATCTTTGTGTGTATGTGTGCATGTGTGTGTGTGTGTGTGTGTGTGTGTGTGTGGCATCACTACCCTGGTGGGAGTAGGAAGTCCAGCCTTGCTCCTGAAGAGCTGCTGCTGGATTTGAACCGTCAGCCCTGTGGGCTGCAGTCCCACACACAACCACTATGCCACTGGGGCTCAGCCAGATGTTAGATCTTTTTTTTTTTTTTGGGGGGGGGGGGGCATCACTGCTCTCCGGCGGTGGGAGTAGGAGGCCCAGCCCCACTGCTGGAATTGAACCTCCATCCCAGTGGGCTGCAGTCCCACGCACAACCACTACGCCACCGGGGCTCAGCCCTCCAGATGTTAGATTTTTTTAAAGTACTTGTTAGACATATTCCTTGGATGCAGCTCTTAAGGATGTCCTAAAAAAGAGACTTAAAATGTGACATGTCAAATGCTAATCTTCCCTCCAAACCTACTCCTTGAACAGTCCTCCCCATGTGTGACATGGCCTCCCACGCACATGCCGTGAGAAGCTCCCCACTTCCCAACCCCGTCATCCAACTCCACTTCCTCTTGCCTCACTCACACCATCAATTTCTGCAGATTACTCCCTCATGATACCTCCCGTCTGTCCCCTCCTCTTTGGCTCTATTGTCCCTGTTCTGGCACCCAATTCTCTTGTCTGAACTTTTGCATTATATCCTTGCTACTCTCAACCTTGCCATACAGCTGTGGGGTACCAGCCCCACAATTGAACGGGTCCAAGGGGCACTTGTGTAATTGAGGGGCAAAATGAAAGAGACATCAGATAACATAAGGCAGGTAATTGCTCACCACCTGGATGGCCATGATCTCAGCAGTCAGCCTCCCACAGAGAGCGAGGATATATGTTCACCCTGGTTTATATACATTTGCTGATGAGCAATCCCCCGATTACAGGTAACCACATAAGTAACAACACATGACAGGAAGGGGATGACTTAGGGGTGTACATGGAATAGGAAGGGGAGGCTTTAGGGGTGACAAAGTGGGTGGACTCGGTTCAAGATGGCAGCCTAACCCTTGGCTTTATTTGAGTTGTCTTGACCTTGTCTCTGGGCTCTCCTTCAGGGGAGCAAACCACTATTCTTATCAGCAGGGAGTGGGTCCTACTTAGAGAGGGATGAACTATAGAGTCTGATGGCTCTAATGGCTGATTCCCTCAGGAAGACAACCTCTAAGCTCCAAGTGCACAGTCATTTACCATGTGTCATATGGGGGTGGGGTGGGGGTGGGAGGACAGCCCCCCAAGGGGAAAAACCTTTCTGTGTCCCACACTGCTGTTAAAATATCTTGTTGTTATCCAAAATGCTTTAACGGCATTTTGTATTTGCTGACAGGCTAATATCTAACCCCCTTAACCACATAGGCAAATCCTTGATAGTTTATCTGGTTCTTATTTCCCTTTCAGCTGGATCTCTCAATGCATCTTCCTTAATATTAAAACTGGTGGTATACTGGGTTTACAGTTGGGTGCAATCTGCATGGCTGACAGTTCAAAACCACCATCAGCTCTTTAGAAGACTGGCTTTTGTACTTCTGTAAACTATCTCAGAAATTCACGGGATGTCTCTATTAGTCAGCGTTAGTTAACTCTATGGCAGTTTGGTATCAATTTGAAGGACTTCCTTGTTCCCGATTTTAATCTCCCCCACCCTTCTGGTATCTGTCTATCATACTCCTTTTTATCTGTTAAGTTTCAGCTCAAATACTGCCTCCCCTCAAGAGGGAGAGGCCCTTCTTCATTGCCTGCTTGACCCCTTAGCTAATGTCCCACCACTCCATTCATGAAATAGCACCCTTTAAACGATACTGTCAGCCTCTGTGGAAAGTTATACTGGAGGGCTGAGCCTCGGTTGCGTAGTGGCTGTGCGCGGGACTGCGGCCCACTGGGACAGAGGTTCAATTCCACCAGTGGGGCTGGGCCTCCTACTCCCACCACCAGAGAGCAGTGATGCCAAAAAAAAAAAAGAAAAGAAAAGAAAGTTATACTCGGGCAATGCGATATAGGCACCTCGAACCATCCAGAAAAGCAGAATGAGGCAAAGCAACACAATCAATTTTCACACACAACTTGGAAACCATTCTCTGACCCTCACCCCACCCCAACATCAATGGGTTCGACATTGAAAATCCAAAATGCTGAAATTCCTTGTACGGATTCTTCAGGGTTCCTCCAGTATCACATTTCTCACAAAAGAAGCCTTTGAAACCTTGGCTGCTGCTGCAGGTAGATGGATGAGACCTCGCCAACTCTTCCACTCTCCTACCCATGCTTCAGGATGCTGCGGCCTTGGCAAGTTTTCAAAACACGCATGTGATCCTTCTCTGTCTCGTACACCACCACCACATCCCGCCTAATGTCCTGCATGGCTTTCGGAAAACAAATACAAACTCAGACTCACAGATGTCTGTGGATTCCAACCGCTAGCCACCCTAAAGGGTTGAGTAGAACTGTTCCTGTGGGTTTCTGAGAAGGCAATTCTTTACAGGTACAGAAAGCCTCATTCTTCCCCCCACCCCCACCCCGCTCCCACCCGGGAAGCATGGGTGAATTTGAACTGTCGACCATGTCACTAAGTCATCCACCAAAGAACCCACTAGGCTATTGCTCTCAAGTTAAACAGAAACCATCTCTTCCCACGAGCTATGCTTTTTAACCATTCCGTGGGCTCCTATCCTATCCCTCTCTGTTGCAGCCATGCTGACTGGCCTCCTTATACATCTCTCTTCCCCTTTCCATGCTTCTTCCTCACCCTCAGTGCCCCATCCCCAAGTTTCCTCCTCTGTGCCGTCTTTGCCACCCTTTATGTGCGGTTTAAATCCCCCAAGTGCTTCTCTCCCATACTATTTGTCATGTGGCATTTTGACTGACATCCCGATTTAATTAATGACTGTTTACCCACGGCGGGCTAGTGCACCCCCTCAGGGCAAGATCCAAGGGGGCTGTGCGTGGCCCATTGCCTGCAGAGTGTTGGGCACACAGGTGGAAATCCATGAATGAAGACGAAATCCATGAATCCAAGAGAATGAATGACTACCAAGAGGAAGAGCATCTTTGCTCCCAACTTTTACCCTCACCACTACCTTATATTTGGTACACGTCCTTTTATAATTTTAGAAAGTGTTTTCAGAAGGCTATCTCTAATTGATGTTAACTGATAGTAAAAGGGCACCCCATGCTGGTGACGTGTCCAAAGGAACGTGGATGAAAAACACCAAACCGTTGCTGACAAGGCGATTCCAATTTTTAGCACTCCTTTTTGTGAGAGAGTTGTGGCAGTCATAGACTCCTGTGTCCATTTCATGATTGGGAATGTCGGGGGTGGAGTCTAGCCTGTCAATTTGGAGATAACCAATCCAGAATTTGGAGATAACCAATGAGACCTCAGAAGGGCATGGCCTTTTCTGAGAATTCTAGGAAGTCTTACGATATTTCCCTCCTGGAGATGAGAGACCATCTCCCCAGTTGTTGAGAGACACTCGACAGACAAGATGGCAGTGTCCGAGGAACTGGAGGAGCCGGAGGAGAAGCCACATGGGCTTACCCTGATAGAACCAGACTTCTGAAGCCGCAGGAGCCAGAGAGAGACCCCTGCCAGCACTGAGATGCTTCTACTGCCATTGGATACTGCTGATGGACCCTGAGCCCTTGAACGAGGAGCCATGAGGGGACCCCTGTCAAAGCTGGGATGCTTCGACTGCCACTGGACACACAAGACTCTGCACCCACTGGCCTGTGATTGTCCTGGTGTCATTGCACGTGCTCCATGAGTTGGAAGGAGACTTTATATACTAGTTTCAGACATATGGGCTAATATCTGTCTTATGACCCTGGAGTGGGTTGGAATGCCCTCTCAATGTTCCATTCCTCTTGTATATAAACCTTTCCCTTATATCCATAAGCAGGTTTATGAATTTGTTTCTCTGGTCTACCCAGACTGATACAAGAGTGGAACTATTCCAAGGAACATCTTTTGGCTGTGATCTTTATGAGAGCATTTCCTTAGGATTTCTTCCACAGAGTTGCTGGGTGGGTTTGAAATGCCAACTTAAGTCTCTAGATGGGTGGCATGTTGACTGGATTTTAACTTAAAACTGTTTCTGCCCCCCCAGACCTCCCCTTACACGGCTCAAAAACTCAAACGACACTCACTGTTACCGAGTAAAAACTGTCCCTATGGGTTTCTGAGGCTCAGTCTTTTGGAGCAGAAAGCTTCATCTTCCTCCTGCTGACCTTGTGATTAGCAGCCCAACTGAGCTTCCAGAGCTCCCTTTACAAGACTGAAACAAACACTTCCAAACATACTGCCATAGAGGGACCCTCTCAGGAGAATGACTAGGTTTTCTGCTCCCATAAAGATTTACTGCCTCAAAGTCCCCTGGGGGTAGTTCCCTATGTCCTCCAGGGCTGCCATGAGTTGAAAACGACAAACATCAGTGAGTTTGGTTGGAGTTTACACGGGCATTCAGTGGAAATTCAGGACTATAACAGAGGCTTTTTCATCTTGGCTTACGGCCAACCCAAAAGAAAGCAAAAGATAACGTGCAGTATGTAATAGAAGGCTTCTATCCATAAGACTATGTAACAGAAAAAAAGACTATATACTAAAAATACCCAACCAAGTTTAACTACAATTACAAAATACACTGTATCACTACTGTAGGCTCATGGAACTTTGGTTCATGGAACATGGGCAGAAATATCCCAAATGCTGCATTGTTAGCACATAGTATTTGGCTTCTGAGAAAGAGCGTGCCACCTTAGCCTGTACAAGAGGGATCAATTAATGTTCTGTCATAATTCTCATTAAAATTTAGATGTTCAATAAATGCTGGCTATTAAGTTGGTAGTGGGAAAGTCTATTTCTGGAAACCTTTTCATCCTTTCCTTCAGTAGACATTTTCCCCCCTCCTCCTTTTTTTGGTGAGGAACATCAGAAAAGCTATTCCCTTAGGAGGCTGAGAGCTGGAACCCATGAGCTCACAAAGCATCTCCATACTAAGTACCCTCATTTAGTTATCTAATGTTTTGAAAACCTATTACTCAAACAAAACCTCTAGTTTAAAATTTGTAAATGACTTAAGAGAAAAATCAAGTACTTTACATTTTTCATGAAAGCTCCCTTTTAAATCCAGATGTTATTTACCTAATAAAATGGGTAATTATCTGTGAATTTACAAGAAAAAAATGATCCACTGTGTCATGATTATATTGGAAAACTCCCTTTCAGGAGATGGGAGCAATTCTAGTCTTGTCACCCACTTGTGTTCATACTTGTTTTACTCCAAATTTAAAGTTCCTGGGAACGCTTTCTTTCGTGGGAGGTAGGGTAGGTAAGGGGAGAAAGGTATAGAAATACAACCTTGTCTTACGCTGGTCCTAGAGTCCTTTCCGACTCAGGGAGGCCTCATCTGTACCGAACAAGGCTGTGACCTTTCGGAAACAGATCACCGGGTCCATCTCTAGAAGGTTTTAAATCACCAACTTATGAGGTAAGTCAGCCCTGAACCTTCTGTACCAATTGGGGACGCCTGGAAAGACAACGTAAACCTGCACCTAGACCTAGAACTACGTAAGTTCACTTACAGGCATTTTTATCCCATTATTTACCTGTGACAACGAGGTAGCAGCGTAAGGTCTAGCTAGCTAGGGGAAGTTAAATATCTCCACTCCCTTGATGGAATGTATGTAGACAGTTGGGGAGCAAGATGAGATTTTTCTATTGCAGCAGGAAGCCGCAGTCTCAGAAGCCGGTGGCAGTGAGGGAGTGACACAGACGTTGACAATTATTCTTGGATTTGCCATATTCGCAGGAACATTTATTGCTTTGCACTTCCTCTTTGTCATTCAGGAGGGAATGTCATTGCAAGAGAAGTCCGAGAGCTGAACAGGCGGGAGTTCTCGCCTTGCTCATTCCACAAAGGCTTTCACAGGGAGGAAGGGGACCGCCGGTTCCAGGGTGATTTTCGGAGCCAGAAAACTTGCCTCTCCGCTCTCCTCGGAGGATCTCACTGGTCGCACAGCTGAATGCGGGGTCTAGTACCCTGGGACGCGCAAGTTGCCGCCGCAGCCACGGAACTCCCCACTGCCGGGCGCGGAGCGCCCCGAGTGGTCAATCCCCGTTGGCTAGACCCACGCGCCGAGGGCCAGAGCAGCGCGCCTGCGCAGCCAGTCACATGGTGGGCGCTCCTCGCAAAGCGGGTTAAAAGTCACGCCCCAGGAAAGCCTGCGAGTGCTCGGCCGACAGGTGTGGGCCCTTCCCGTCCCTTTAGGCGAGTTTGGCTGAGGTTGCGGGGCAGTTCCCGACCACCTCCAGGACCCTCGGCCGGACAGGAAACGAGAGGACTCTCCAAGCGTCCTACAGTACCGACCGCACGGGCGCGCGAAACCGCGTCTTTCAACTGACAATGAAGCCGTAGCCGCGCAGCCCGGCCGCTCTGGGCAAATGGGCGCGAGGCCGAGAGAGGGGGAGGGGGGTGGAAAACAGTTGCGCCAAGCCACGCCCAGACCCTCTACCTATTGGTGGGCGCTGTGGTTCTGGACCCGCCCCCTAACGGACCTGTCGCTCTGTGACAGGCGGAGGGGTCAGTTCCTGTTGGGCTGGGGGCGGAGCCAGCTCCGCCCGTGCTCCGCCCGGACTCCAGGGGGCTCCTCCCCCTGCTCCTCACGGCGGGGCGGGCGACGGCGGTGAGAGGGAATGTCATTGCTGCTCCGAGCCGCGGTGCCGCCTCCGTCTGCTCTTCTCTGGCGCCCTCGTCCCGTCGGCTTTAGCCGCCGCCGCAGCTGCACTAGCGATACGGATGGCTAGTGGGGTGCAGGAGCCATCCGCGTTGAGAGAGCGGCGGTCGCGGCCGCTGCTGAGGCGGAGACTCGCCGCCGCCGCCGCCGCCGCCTGCACCTCCCGTCCCCTAGCCTCGCGGCGCTGAGGGCGGGAGCGCGCGGAGCTCTTCCCTCCTCCTCTTTTTTTTTTTTCTTCCTCCTCCTCCTCCTCCTCCTCCTCCTTCGGGTCCCCGCCCAGCACCCCTCGCACCAGGCGGCGGCGGCGGCGGCGAGGAGCGAGACCCGCCGCCGGGGCACAACATGGCGGAGCCCTCGGCCCCGGAGAGCAAGCACAAGTCCTCCCTCAACTCGTCCCCGTGGAGCGGCCTGATGGCCCTGGGGAACAGCCGGCACGGCCACCACGGGCCCGGGGCCCAGTGCGCGCACAAGGCGGCGGGCGGCGCGGCGCCGCCGAAGTCGGCCCCCGCGGGCTTGTCCGGGGGGCTGTCGCAGCCGGCGGGCTGGCAGTCGCTGCTCTCCTTCACCATCCTCTTCCTGGCCTGGCTCGCCGGCTTCAGCTCGCGCCTCTTCGCCGTCATCCGCTTCGAGAGCATCATCCACGAGTTCGACCCGTGGTAAGTGCCCGCGCCCCTGCCCCTCCCCCTGCCCGCCGCGCGCTCCCGGGCCCCGGGCCGGGCCCCGCGGCCGCCCAGCCCGCCACTCTCGGGGCTCCGGGCGCGCCCCCCCCCCCCCGCCCGCGGGCGAAGTTTGCCCGGAGCCAGCCCGAGGCGGGGCGTCGGGGACCTCGAGGGAAGAGCGGGAGCCCACGTCTCCCCCCCCCGCCCCGCGGAGAGCGCCTGCGACCACCCCCGGGAGGGCGGCTTGCAGCCCCTTGGCCGCGGGCTCGAGTCGCCGCCGCTGGCGGAGTCCGGAGCGGCCACGCCGGGAGCCCGCAGGACGCTGGCTTGCCCGGGCGTCCGGCCGTGGCCTCCCGCTGGCGGCGGGCGCGTTCTGGCCGGGGGTGGGGGGTGGGGACGGCCGCGCGGGGCTCGGTCCGGGGTCCCGCCAGCCCCGCCTGGCCGCGCTCCCCTCGCGCCGCGCCTCCTCTGCTCTGGTTACACGAGCCGGGGAGCCGCGTGGGGTGTTGGGGGCGAGGACACGGTCGCTCGGAAAGTGAGCTGAGACGCCGCCGGGCGCTCTTATTTATTTAGCGTTCGCTCCTTCGGCGCGTGCCTGCTTCGCCGCGGCCCCCGAGCGCTCGCAGCTGTTGCACAATCCTGCAGGGTGGCTCTCGGGAGCCCGAGCGTTGACCCTGGGGGCCCCGCTGGCCCTCAGTGCGTTAGGGCACCGTGGCCGACGGCCCCGCACGACTTCCTTTCTTTGGCGTCTGCAGGGGAGGTGGGTGGCGAAGCGCCGACTCACCAGCCTGGAGGGGGCGGGGGGGGGGGGAGCCCGCATCTGCAAAGCCCGAGCGGGACGCGGCGGCCCCCACGGACTCGCCCCTTCTCGGAATTCGGCCCGTTTTAAGAGCGCGCGGGTCGACGCGCCAGCTGCTCCGGAGGATGGCCTGGACGAACTCGGCGGCATGCTTTCCCCCGCCGCCTCCCCAACCTGTCCAACCCGACGTGAGAAGTCGTTTTCACCTGAGAGAAGCCCTGTGTAACTTAATTCCCCCGGCCGATCCCGCAGCCTGCCGCTGAGACGGCGTTTGTGGTGCGAGCCCATTACCTTTTCGGCTCTGTGTTGAACCCTTGGAAATACGCACAGGACAATCTCACGAGTCACTAAATAGATAGGCCATCAGTATCTCCTTGGGGGAGTTACCCATATATTAAAAGGCTGGCTTGAAGTTCTGAGATGTAGAGAAAAGCAGGTTATTCTGTCATCTATTCAACACCACCAGAGGGGCCCACTCATGGAGAATTCAATTTAGATAAACAGTTAATTACTGTGACGTGCGCCTGTGAAACGTTTTAATTTCAAGTGTTTGGTTTTTTCTTTTTCCTTCTAGGTTTAGTATAGTTGTTGCCTTTTCGAAATAACTTTAATGTTACTGGGCTTGAGTGATACAAGGAAATGAATTCGTCATTATTTATGAGTTCCCTAATACCAGTGATGGTTTGTTATCTAGAAATAGTATTTTTAGGTAGTCTTAGCTTTGGAACATTTAGGCAAACTAGATAAAAATGAAATTTGTACCAGAAAATGAAAACAGCTAGGCTTTTTTTACTGAGCAAGGTGAAAAGAGAAAGTTCTGTCTTTTCAAATTAAAACAGCAGAAATGCTTGACTGGCCAAACATTACTTGGTAAAAATTGTGAGGGGTATTTCCAGAGAATATCGTTTTTAAGATTGGAGGTGAGTACTGTTTAATATCACTGTGAAGCTGAAATAAGGAATTATGGAGGAATTCAGAATTGAAAGACATTATTATTTTGGAGGAACATTAGAAATCTGCATCAAACCAGGCAAAGATTTCCATTAAAGTCAAGTAATAAGATCATGAAAAGGCTGCTTCATAAACTACTTGAGTTTTTTTAAGGACATAAATACTTAAAGCTCGCTTCTCCTGTTTCTCAATATGCCTGGTGGGTATGATCTTTTTTTCATTCATATGAAAATACTTTCATTTTTCTGTTAAATGTAAAAACACATTTCTGCTACTTTATCCTTTAGCTAACTCCATAGCATTTCAATCTGATTCTTGTTTACTGATCTGAACATGTACACCTCTTCAATTTTTAAAAGCCTATTTAATAGTTATGTTTTTGCTTATTGATGAAGTTTCAATAATTAGATGTTACTTTGGAATTAAATCTTATTCTTATAATATTAGGTAATTCTGATTAGTAGGAATACTATATGTAATAAAAAAAAATTTTCCTTATTATTGTTAATAGAGATTTGCCAATATAAATTCACATCTAAGTAAAATGTTTTAGGTGACTTCAGAGATTCAGACTGCATACTCCTCCCCCCTCAAAAATTCCTTTTGTTGGCCACTCTGGGTTTTCTTTTCTGCCTTTTGTTGTTGTTGTTGTTGGGCATCACTGCTGTCCGGCGGCGGTGGGAGTAGGAGGCCCAGCCCCACTGCTGGAATTGAACCTCCATCCCAGTGGGCCGCAGTCCCGCGCACAACCACTACGCCACCGGGGCTCAGCCCCTGGGTTTTCTTTTTGTATTTCTTGGAAGACCTTAGTAGTTAGACATTCTGTTGGAAAGTTCCTACAAGTCAGATAAGGATGGGTAGAGTGTAACTTGCCTTTCTTCATTACTTTGAATTTTGAAAACAGTTTTCCTGCAAATCTGTTTAGAGTACCAACAGTTAACTGATCTATAATATAGTGTCATACTGAAGTGGGAGTCTTTCAGATTACTATTTTATAATGTAGCGATGGCATGAACCTTTAATGAGATTTAAGTGTTTCTCCCAGGCTGTGTATCCACAGACCAATCTATTCTGACCTGCCTACGCTTTCCCCTATCTATTTCCTTGCCATTGTCACTATTTTTATTTCTGAAATTTTCCTAGTCAATGGTTTACTTTCTTTGTGGGTTGTGCCTATAAATTTTACAATGTTCTTAAATTGTGTAAGACTTAAGTTAGCTGCCAAAAATGACTCATTGTCACAGTTTTACTGGTTTTTTAAATTTGTCACTGGAGTTAGTTTAGAAACCTTTTAAACTGTTATAAGGGGTGGTCTATGACGAGGATTTTCATATACTTATTGAATTATACTGAATTTATTTTAAAATTTTGGCAAGTGAGCTTCACTTAATAATTTCCATCCATATCAGCTGAGTTGATCAGACATGAGAAAGCAGTTTGAAACTTTATAGTCTGTACATGCCGACATTTTGATTAGTTAAACTCGTTTAACAGCTTCTAATTGCTTGGCTGCTAACTGAAAGATGTGCATTTTGAACTCACCAGCTGCTTCCCTGGAGAAAGATGAGGCTGTCTGCTTTCCAATCCTACAGATGTACAGCCTTCCTAGTCCTGGTGTGGCTTCTACCCTGTCCCGAGTTGGAAGCAACTCAATGGCGGTGGCTTTGGGTTTTTAGTGTATATCCACAGCACATTGTAATTTTTAGTTATTTTTGTTGTACCTTTTAATTATTTTGCTTTGTTGCCTATTACGTTGTCCATAACCCTTGTCTCCTAAAATTATAGTAGCTTTTTCCATGGAGACATAAAAGCTTCCTAAGTAAGGTGAGCATTTCCCTGCCACCTTCCTTCAAAGGTTATTGTGAACCCTCCCTAGAATCAGAGAGATTCTCTGTGGCTAGGATTTGGCCTGTAGTTAGTTTTAAACGGCAGCAGATGCCTTTCTGTTGGGGAGAAAGCTGCAGTTAAGAAGTAAACCTTGGAATGTAATTTTTTTCCATAGAAACTATAATATGAATGGGTTAATTACTGTAGGCATGCTTTCATGTTTCTATGCAAGTTGGGGACAACTTTTTGTACTTTGAGGTCACTATGTTTTTCTTCACTTGTGGATGTCTAAAAGAGGCTATTGACCTCAGGACAGAAGAAGACAGAATGGGTAACAATTCCAGTTTTAAAGCACATCCTACAAATCTTAAAAGTTATTTGTGGAATCATTAGCAGCAGCTGTCCAGCTGCACGTCACAACAGGTATACTGTCACTGACTTCATTGTAATTTAAAGTTTGTCTAGTTTTGAGGTCTGAGTTCATTTATATATTAAAGACACACCAAAGGGGCAAGGTACAGGTTGTTCCTTGAGCTGCTGAATTTGACTGATGAGCTTGGATGTACTCCTGTTCTGTTTAAGTATGGTGACTTACAGTAGCAGTCACCAAGTGCTGTGAGGCATATACTAGGCTCTGGGTAGTTTGAATCAATCATCAACACCTTGGAGCCCCCCTCTACCCCCCTTTGGAGTTTTCCTATTTTGAGTGCTATCTTGTATAGAACAAGGAGCCCTGATGTGATGTGTTGGACTGTTGGCCTTAAGGTCAACAGTTTAAAGACAAGTGAAGCTTTCTAGTCATAGAAAATTATTTTTAAAACAAAACAAAACTCTCTTCCATCTAACTGATTCCCACTCATAGCAGCTCTATGGGACAGAGTACATACAGTGGTACAAAGCCCTGCCTTTCTCTCTGGAGTTACTGGTGTCTTCAAGCTGTTGTCAAACCCAACCACTACACTACCAGGCCTCCTTTCTAAGAAGTGTCATAGCCTTGGAAACTCACAAGGGCCCTTGTACTATGTCCTTAAAGGGTTGCTAGCACTGAGTGGGAGTCAGCTGGATGACTTAGTTTTCGTGGGTAGGACTTAAGACCTCTTACTGCCTTGAAGAGTTTGCATAAAGACAACACTGGTAGTGGACCAAGCTTTACAAGCTTAGTGCAAGAATCTATATGGTGTGGCTTTTGGTCCAGTTGTTTGATTATGGAGCAACTCACTAGCCATCTGTACCTAATATATCTGGTTGATTTTTGTTTTGTTTTTTAATGTTTAAGGATATGAATAGATGTTATATCTTCTCTGTATTCATTGGTATTCACATGCCTTCAGAAATAAATAGAAAGGTTAATAATATTTTCTAACAACTGAATCACATTTTTCTTAATTTGTTTAATGTACTTTGAAAATGTGGTGCTCTTAGGCAGAGATAAAGTTTTAAAGTAATCTAGAGCTCCCCAGAAGGTGCTTTGGTGGCAGAATGTTAAATATGTGGCTGTTAACTAAAAGTTTGCTGGTTTGAGCCCACCTGTGACTCTGTGAAAGAAAGAAGCATCTGTAAAGATGCTTCTGTAAAGATTTACAGTTTTAGAAACACTTGATTTTGCCCAGGTTACAACTACATGAAGCCCAAGCCAGACTCACTGCCATTGGATTGATTCTGGCTTGTAGCAACCCGGGCAGAATAGAATTGCTCCTTAGGCTTCCTGAGGCTATAAATCTTTATGGGAGCAGACAGCTTCCTTTTTCTCCGTGAGAGTGGCTAGTAGGTTTGAACTGCCAACCTTGCAGCTAACAGCCCAGGACTTAAACCACTTTGTCACCAGGGTTCCTTTATTTCTATACCAAAACCCACTACCATAGAGTCGTAGAGCTGCTAGTGGGTTTGACCCGTCCGTCTTGCAGGTAGCAGCCCAGTACTTAAACCACTATGTTAAGAGGGCTACTCTAACACTACACTCCCGCCACCCCACCCCCCAGTTGATTATGACTCATAGTGACCCAGTAAAGAATTTTTGAGACCAAAGCTATAAATCTATAAAATAGCCAGCTTCATCTTTCTCCCACTGAACTGCTGGTAGTTTTGAACCCCTGCCCTTGCTGGTAGCATTCAAACATTTAACTGACAGGGTTGCCAGAATGCCTTTTATAATTGCTCTCAAACCCACTGCCATCAAGTCTATTCTGACATCTCAGCTACCCCTACGTGTGATTTCTGGGGCCTTGTGAATCTTCACAGGAGCAGGTAACCTCATCTTTTTACCTCAGGGCTCTTTTATTGGACAACACTACTAGGGCACCTTTTTTTTGGGGGGGGGGCATTACTGCCCTCTGGTGGTGGGAGTAGGAGGCCCCAGCCTTGCTGCTGGATTTGAACCTCCAACCCAGTGGCCCGCAGTCCCACGCACAACCGCTACGCCACCAGGGCTCAGCCCCTAGGACAACTTTTATAACCACATATTGCTAAATGGTTAAATTTTAGGAACATTTTCAAACATACAAAAACATCAAAAGAAATATATAATGAATATCCTGTTTCAAGACTTAGTATATCGTTCTCTGTTATAAAAAGAGTGCCATCATTGCTGCTCAACTGTTATACGGAGAATCTCATAACTCTGGGTGGCATTTGTTTTTTTATACTATTTGAACTTAATTTGTGTAAATACTGATTGTGCATCATCTTCAGTTGTACTAATATCTGATACCATCGTTGGTTACTGACTTAGTAACTAAGGATGTGTTAAATTCATTAGCAAAGGTATGTTAGATTATTTTACTGTGCTATACTTGGGATTCAGGAAAAAAATAGAAGACACTGATGTTATTTTCATTAGACTTGTGTGTGGAAATTCTGTATGTGTCTAATGATTAAAATACTGGTGGCTAGCCTGCTGCTTATTCCTCATCTTACTCTGTCATGTTTCACCCATATGTAAGGCTTAATTTAGTGTTATGTATAATGGGAAAATTACATTTGTCATTAAGTGTAAATATGATTAAAGTCAAAAGAGAAATATTTTCCAAATAACATGAGACCCACAAGTACATACTTTGTGGGTTAAAGTAGTAATACTATTGAAATGGGAGAAATTTAAAGGGTTAATCTGCAGCTGTCTTCACCCCATTTTGTCAGGATACTCTCTGCCTAGTGTAATATATATTTTTGTTTTTAAACTATTTTTTCTGAGAAGCCTTTTGTGTGCTCACCTTACTATTTTGACTGTTGATAATTTCCAGGAACTTAGAAGTTGAGAATTTTTTTTTTAAGGGAATGTGTTTGGTTTAAGTTTAGGGTTTGGAGAGACAGGAACAGCTGTCCTAGATTAGTGTTTCCCAAAGTGAGTAGTATCGCCCATGGGAGGGTGCTGGAGAAATCTAGGGGACTGTAAAAGCGGGTAGCTATACTTGTTGGATTATGGGTTGTAGTACAAAAGTTTTTAATTGTGGGGGTTAGTTAATTTTTTTCTGCAAATGGGGAAGTAGACCAGATATTGGCACCCTATGCCCTAAAGAGGGACTCACGTGTTGTGGTTGCTGCTGCTTTTACTGTTGTGTGCCAGTTAGATAATTTTGACTTCATCTCACATACTTTGGACATGTCGAGAGAGAGAGAGAGAGAGAGAGAGAGAGAGAGAGAGAGAGAGAGAGAGAGAGAGAGCAATCCCGGGAGAAATACCATGCTCGGTAAAGTAGCAGGGCATTAAAAAAGAGGAAGGCCTTGGACAAGGTGGCTTGATTCAGTGGCTTTAGTGAAAATGAGCTGAAACCATGTGTGAGGATGGCACAGGACCCGGGTAGTATTTCGTTCTGTGGTACAGAGAGAGGGTTTGTATTAGCCGGAACCAACTCAAGCAATTCCATGTGATAATTGGACTAGGCTTTTCTAGGCTGTAACCTTTAGAGAAAGCAGATTGCCACTTTGTCCTCAGAAGCTGTTACGTGGATTTGAACCACTAGCCTTTCAGTTAGAAACCATTTCTACCAGGGTTCTTTAAAGACGCTCTTAGCGTAGATAAATGTAGACAAACTACTTGTGGGCTTGCCAGGAAAACTAACTAACTAGAATTTTATTTCTTGAAGAACTGCTTGTTTAAAGTTTCAAATGAAAGACATCTAAACATTTAAAAAATAAAAATTGTATACAGATTGTTGATTGCTCTGTTAGCCAAATTTATACAATTTGTAGATAAACCAGTTCTAAAGAATTGTGTTCAGTACACTAATTAAATGATCAGCTTTTTCCTCCTTTTTTGGGGAATTTAGTGTTGCAAGATAACTTGAGTATATGTTCTAAATAGTAAAAGTATTCATTTTTAGAATGTATTACATCTAGTGCTATTTTAGAATTGAGGCAATCCAGTAAACTTAATACCTTTTTGTGTTAGTCTGGGTTGCCTAGAGAAACAAATTTCATAGACACGCATATGGATGTAAGGAAATGGTTTATATACAATAAGGGATGGAAAAGTGAGAAAGCATCCCAACCCAGTCCAGTCCATAAAGTCTCCTTCCGACTCACGAAGTCACAGGTCAGTGGGTGCAGAATCCCAGTGCTGGCAGGGGTCTCCCCATGGCTCCTCGCTTCCAGGACTCAGGGTCCATGAACAGCATCCAGTGGTGGCAGAAGCAACTCATCGCTGGCAGGGGTCCCCAGTGGCCTCTCCAGCTTCAGAGGTCTGGTTCCATCAGGGCAAAGCCATGTGGCTTCTCCTCCGGCCCCTTCAGCTTCTCAGATGCTGCCATCTTGTCTTGTTCGTGATTCATCATCTCTGAGAACTAACTCCCAATAGCAAGGGAGATGGCTTCTCCTCTACACGAGGGAACTATATTGAGATTTCCCAGGCGTGTCAGGAGAAAGCCAGGCCCACACAGAGGCCTCATTGGCTACTCAATGGCTATCTCCAGATTAACAGGGTAGACTTCATCCCTGCATTTCAGTCATAAAATTAACATAAGCACATGACTGCCACACTTTAATTTTCACAGATAACAAAATAATTTCAATCCTGTACTTCACACATGGATTGAATAACACAGGTCAGTGTTGATTCCAGAGGTCTCTGGGTGGCATAAATGGGTTTGCATTTAACAACTAATGTAAAAATCCAAACCAAACTTGTCCTTGATTATGCTTTGATTCTGACTCATTCTAACCCTGTAGTGACTATAAGAGTATAATTGTTCCTTTAGATTTTTTGAGACATTTAATCCTATGTAGCCAAGAAAATTCAGTTTCTCTTCTGTGACACGTGGAATTGCTGAGTCAGGATTAGCTCGACAGTAAGGGGCTCTTGGTGCTGTTAGCCTGATTCCAATGTCTGCTTCTTTTAAGGTTCTAAGGCAGGCTTGTTAATGAGCTTTTCTTATGATATTTCAGAGTCCTTTACACAGTTAAGGAACCATTGTGGTGCAGTGGGTTAAGCATTGGTGATTCAAGCCCTTTACTCCTTGGGTAAAAGATGAGTTTTCTATTCCTATAAAGATTTTCAGTCTCACAAATCCTAACAAGCAATATGCCTGTCTTACAGGGCAGCGGTAGGCTCTGTCTTCAAGATAGGCATGAATGAATATACTGTATTTACATTATATATTTTAATCATCTGCGCTTACGTCTAGCTTATATATTGACGTATTAATCTGCCTGGTCACTAAGGTCTAGCTCCCTAAGCACCCTACTCAGAGGATGGCTGATTACTTTGATTGTTTTGGTGGAGGAAAGAAGAGTTGGACTTGGTTTGAGCTTACCTAGTCTGAATGACTAGGGGTTTCTTTAGCAGTACAGGTTTTAAGGGGAGAGATGAATGAGGGGAAAAGATGATTGAGTCCAATAGAATGGTGTGTTCATTTAAATTTATTTTGTTTCTAGTAATGAGACTGGAAGTATTAAACCAAAACCATTCCAGATAAGGAGGGACTATGAGGTAGGCAGCTATAATTTTAGAATCTACTCAGAATTCTAATGCCAACCGCCTACCAAATTTTTGGCTTGTTTCCCTATCTTCTGAATAAAAATATCGAGAACCTGAGGGGTAAAGTACTTTTTCTCATGTGGTACAGTTATTTCTTGGGTCAATTTTTAAGAATATTATCCTTCTACCAGTGTTTATCTTAGAGGGAGATTTCTGAGAACTGGTATACAAATGGGTACTTTAGAAGATAGGATAAACAATGTAATGGACAATATTGGAAATATTGGCAATTTAAGGTTCATGCACATGTTCACTGCCATTGAGTTGGTGCTAACTCCTAGTGGCTCTGGTAGGGCAGGGTACAATTGTCCCTATGCTTGTTGATTTTCAATAGAACTTTTGTGAAACTGACAACTTCAAATCAAATTCTCTGCTGTCAAGTTGCTGCTAACTCAGAGCTAGTTTATAGAGAAGATTAGAACTACCACTGTGGGTTTCTGAGACTAATCAATCCTTTGAGAGTAGGCAGTCTCAACTTTCTCTTGGACTTCTCCGGAATTGGTGATTTAAACAAATTAGACACAATGGTTGCTGATAATTTCCGTAATATGTTAGGTTTTAAAAGTAGTAAAGTAAGCTGTGGTCCCAGTGTACTCTGCGTATCATGTTGACTAGATGCATCATTTTTGCTGGATGCTTGTTTAGAAAGATTTGACCTGTTTATACCTCTGTGGAGCAGTCCTGTCTTCCAATCTATAGTAACCTTAGGAATCCTGTCATGTAGGCTCCCAGTCTCTTGACACGAATGTGGATGTGATACACCCTTCCAGGGTCACCTAGGGAGGGCTAGGTACAAGGGCCCGCAGGCCCTCTTTACTTGTGTGCAATTAAAGTTTTTGGATATGACTGGGGGAAAGCAAAAATCTATCCACCCTGTTCTGTATTAGTTCTGTATATTTCAGTATGTGAGATGAATACATAATAGTAACATGTAAGGGAACCCCATTGTTTTCACACCATTTTAAAAACTAAATTATAGTAATTGATTTAGAAAGTTCTGGTATTTGCACGTCTTAAAGTATTGTTTGTTAAAATTTGTTTTAAGAGAAACATATAGACCAAATTGATCCAGAGAAGTTGGACAGCATAATTATGATACCATCTTGTGTAGTCCATACTGCCCAGTCTTGCATCATCCTCATAATTGCTGTTGGGTTTGAGCCCCTTGTTGCAGCCACTCACAAGCCAATCTATCTTGTTGAGTGTCTTCCTCTTTTGTGATTACCCTACCAAGCATGATGTCCTCTTCAGGGACTGGTCTCCCCTGATACCTTGTCTTGAGTATATGAGGCAAAGTCTCACTAATCCTTGCTTCAAATGAGCATGTTAACTCTACTTCTTTCAAGGCGGATTGTTTTGCTGTTCTGCGGTTTGTGATGCTTTTTTTTTTGAGGGGGGCATCACTGCCTTTGGTGGTCGTGGGAGCTACCCAGTGCTGCTCCTGAGAGCCGCCGCTGGATTTGAACCGCCAGGGCTGTGGACTGCAGCCTGGCACTCAACCTCTTACGCCACCGGGGCTCAGCCCGATGCTTTCAATAATCAGCAACACCATCATATGAATGCATTAGTTCTTCAGTCTTTCTTATTCATTGTCCAACTTTTATATGCAGAGGAGACACTTCAAAATTGGATCATACACACCTTAGACCTCAAAGTGACATCATAGCTTTTTTAACATTTTAAAAAGATCTTGTACCACAGATTTGTCTGGTGCAGTATTGGGCATTGATTCCTTGACGCCTATTTTCATAAGCAATGATTGTGTAGCCAAACAGAATGAAACCCTCCAAAGCTTCGCTCTTTCCTCAATTTATTGGTCCAGTTGTGAGGATTTTTATTTTCTTTACATTGAGTTGTAATCCATATTGAAGGCTACAGTTTTGACTCTTCATCAGCAAGTGCGTCAAGTCCTCCTCCCTTTGAGCAAGCAAGACTGTACCATCTGCATATTGTAGGTGGTTATTAAGCCTTCCTACAATCCTGATGTTACACTCTTCAAATATTCCAGCTTCTTGGTTTATTTGTTCAGCGTACAAATTGAGTAAGTGTGGTGAAAGGAGTACAACCCTGATCCCTTTCCTTATTTTAAACCAACTGCCTTTTGGTCTATGTACAGGTTTCATGTGAGCTTAATATTGTATGTATTTTGTTATTGTGGTAGTTACGTGATTATCCATTTGAGGATTAAGAGTGAAGGGGTGGAGCTTAACCTGTCAATCCGGTGATAGCCAACGAGGCGGAAAACACACATGGAGAGACTGATGGAGCCAGACCTCCAGCCAGAGAAGCCATGTGGAGACCCCTGCCAGCACTGAGATGCTTGCAATGCTGCTGGATCCTCACGCTCTGGCCTTTGATCTTCCAGCATTCAACATCATTGCATGTGTTTCATGAGTCTGAATAGGACTTTATAGGTTAATATGTGGACTTGATCTGGACTCGGCTGAGATGTTTTCTCAATATTCATTTGCTCTTGTATATAAACCTCTGTCTTTTGTTTGTTTGTTTTTCTTTTTTTTTTTCCTCACAAACCTCTGTCTTACACACGAGTCTCCCTGGATTTGTTTCTCTAGTCTACCAAGACTAACACAGTTATGATCCACACAATCCTATTCCTTTGCATAGCCATTAAACACAAGTAAATATCTTTTGGGTATTCTCTTTCAACCAACATCCATCTGACATTAACAATGATATCCCATTGTCTCATGTCCTCTTCTATATCCAGTCTGACTTTCTAGCAGCTCTCTGTGGATGTACAGCTGCAAATGTTTTAAAGTTATCTGCAGCTAAATTTTACTTGCATGGAATATCAATGACATTGTTTGATAATATACACATTCTCCTGGGTCACCTTTCCTTGAGATGGGCACAGATAGGAATCTCCTCCAGTTGATTGATCAGGTGGCTATCTTCCAGTTATCTTGGTATACATTTATTAGTAGTGTGTTTTGTTGGCTTGTTGAGATATTTCAAAGAGGTAATCTTAACAGTTCCTAGAGCCTAATTTTTGTCCTATTTTTTATCTTTTTAAATTAATTAATTAATTAATTTTTTTTTAGGCATCACTGCCGTCAGGTGGTGGGAGTAGGAGGCCCAGCCTTTGCTCCTAGGAGATGGAATTGAACCTACAACCCAGTGGGCCGCAGTCCCGCGCACAACCATTACGCCACCGAGGCTCAGCCCTTTTTGTCCTGTTATTAGTGCAGCTTGGACTTCTTCTTCAGTACCATTTGTTCTTCATAATATGCTCCCTTTTGAAATGATTGATGGTCAGCCAATTCTTTTTGGCACAGTGACTATTTGTACTATCTTTTGGTGCTTCCTACATTGTCCAGTGTTTTGCCCATAGAATCCTTTAAGATTTCAACTCCATGCTTGAATTTTTTCAGTTCTTTGTTTGCGATATGCTAGCTCTGTATTTTCTTTTTGATTTTATAACTGCGGGTCTTTGCACAATTTATTACAGTAATCTATTTATCTTTTTGAACTGCCCTTTTACATTTTTTGTTCAGCTCTCTACACCATTTCTCTAATTTGGTTTAGTTCTACATCAAGAGCAAGTTTCAGAGTGTCTTCTGACATCTACTTTTTTTTTTTTCCTTTCCTGCATTTTTAATAGCTTCTTTCTTTGTGTAGGGTGTTCTTGTTGTCATCCTCCAGCTTATCAGATCTTTGGTTTTTTTTTTTTTTTCAGATCTTTGGTTTTGAGGGTTCTGTGTGTCAAATAATTTCTTTTGATCGACTCTAAATTGGGGTAGGATATAATCAAGGTTATATTTGGTTCTTGTGGATTTGTTTTAATTTCTTCAGCTTCAAGCTGAACTTGCATATGAGCAATTGTCATGTGGTCTACAGCCCCCTGGCCTTGTCTTTGGCTGATGAACAAGCAGAAATGTGTTCTCTAAAGGCTTTATTACAAATGAGATGGTGTTCACCTTTAGTCTTTTTTAAAGAAAAAACAAAAGGCTGTTTTATGGTAATGTAGTACATATTGAAAAGTACATGAATCTGATGGACTATATTAAGAGTAGTTATAAACACTGATGTGACCGTTACCTAGTTCAAGAAATAGTATCTTGCCACCATCTCAAGAATTCAAGAAGCCTTGGTGGCTGCTTTTAGGATCCTTCCCTACTCTGTGACTTTTGTAGTACAAGAACTCCAGTCCAGTGCCTTCATCATAAATTGATTCTGACATAAGTCAAATATTTTTGCCTTTTTTTAAGGTCTTAGTGTTCATCCTTGCTGTGTTTTATTATCGGTATTTTTTTATTAATCTGCTCTTTGAACATCTGAGAATGATAAAATCAGCAAATCGTGCTGCAGCATTGCATATTGTAGATATTGTTTAAGTTGTATAGCAACACAAGGTCAGTTCTTTGAATACTTAGTAAGATGAAAACTACATAATTGACATCCTTGCTTTTCCTCAAATGAATGATAAAACTATTTGCTCATTCAGGAGTAATATAATTTAGTTTTACTATTACTAGATTTTAGATAAATAAATGAACTTGGAGGTTTTTGGTTTTTTTTTTTTTTTGACTCAACATTGTATTAAAGATAAATCATTGTTGGTCAAATGGCTATTAAGTAAGTGGTCAACAACGTAAGATTCAACAGCAATTTAACTACCTGTCTGAAGAGGCGGTCTGCGCTTTTCTACTAGTAAGTCTATGTAGGAAGTAGAAGTATTTTCTCTATGAGAGAATACTCTCAAGGCTTCAATCATCTTGAGCTGTAGTAAGTCTTGACAGCTTTTTAAAGGATACTTGTGCTAGCTGGCCAGAGACATTTTATCTTTCATTTGACACAGGGTGTAAAGAAGGAAGGGATTGGGGAGAAGAGACACCATTGTGTTAGACAAATGATAATCAAATAATCAAGTAAAAGCAAAATTGCTACTTCTAAAATTACAGCTTTTGTCCACTGTTAATCATTTTAAAGAACGTGTTAAAATCAACATACAGAAGAGATCGTGAGGAAGGGAGTGTTGGCAGTTCTTGGAAAAAAGCAAAGAGAATGCTGGAAAATATTTGAGCTGAAGGAATTTAGGAATGCCTAAGAATGGGCTAATTGATGAATGGTGTTTTTGTGGAGGGTTGTTTACCTTGTGTTAAGGTTTGTGTGTTTGTATGAGATTGTATGTGTCTGTTGTGGGATCTTGATATCTTTCATTATTCATTGTTTGCTGCTTTCTTTTTTTTTCTTTTGGACTTTATTGAGTTAGAAGCTCTCTTCGCTGGCCCTCGGGGCTAGGTATTGGGCCAATTACAAGGTTTACAGTTAAATCCTCTCAGCTTCCCTGTGGGAGAAAGATAAGACTGGCTGTTCCCAAGAGGATTTAGTCTCAAATTTTATATAGGGTCACTATGATTTGGAATAGAGTGGATGGTAGGGGGTTTGGGTTTTTTAGTTTGCTTTTTGAAAGAAGTATTGTATTATGGTGTAGGATCTTAAATAGACTCCCCTTGGACAAAATGTTTTGTTTTTTTTTTGGGGGGGGGGGCATCACTGCTCTCCGGCGGTGGGAGTAGGAGGCCCAGCCCCACTGCTGGAATTGAACCTCCATCCCAGTGGACCTCAGTCCTGCGCACAACCACTATGCCACTGGGGCTCAGCCCGGACAAAATGTTTTATTCAAAGCATAGTTTAAAAAAAATCGTGTCTTTATGTAGGAACTTGAAATCTACTAGGGTTTGGGTATTGGTGTTGCGAGTGAAACGGGATATTGGCCTTAGCTTATGAGCATTTCTTTTAATTCTCTAACAATAAACATGAATACTGCCTAATGAATTCAGTTCTATATTTTGATTCAAAAGCTTTGATCAAATTTGATGTTTTTCTGCCATCGTTTGGAGTCTACACTATAATGTATGACAGTATAGATTTTTTTTTTGGGGGGGGGCATCACTGCCCTCAGGTGGTGGGAGTAGGAGGCCCAGCCTTTGCTCCGTGGAGCTGGAATCGAACCTCCATCCCAGTGGGCCGCAGTCCCACGCACAACCACTACGCCACCGGGGCTCAGCCTAGATTTCTTTTTTATACAAGTAATATACTGTTGTCATAGTTAATTCAATGTTAGTTGAAGAAGATTTTAAATCCAAAACATCTGTCTTCAAACCCTCAATGAACTCAGCCAGTTTGTCTATGGGATTTAACGGAGTATCATGTATAGCACATGTTCTGGTGGCATAGTGGTTAAGCATTTGGCTGCTAATTTTAAGTTCAGCAGTTCAGAACCACCAGGTGCTCTTTGGAAGAAGACAAGGGTTTGTGTTCCCACTCACATTTAGCCTATAGGGTTGCCATAAGTCAGAATTGACTTGATAGTATTATGTTTGGTTTTGGTTTATTATTTAAAATAAGGAGCCCTGGTAATGGTGTGGGCTAGGTGTTGAGCTGCTCAACTGCAAGGTCCAAACCCACTCGTGACTCCAGGAGGGAAAATGAGACTGCTCTTCGTATCCACTCAGGGGCACTTGTTACTGCCGTCAGTCAGTTCAAACCCGAGCGATCCTGAGCACCACAGAACAAAACATGGCATGCCCCTGTGCCATCCTTAAAATTGTTATTATGGTCAATGGCAGTGTGTGGGCGGGTTATTTTTGGTTAATTGTGTATAACAAGTATGCAAATACCTTTCCTTTCCCAAATCCTGTGTAATACACACCATAAAAATGACAAAGCTGGTTGGATAATGATTCAGAATAATGACTTAAACTATTATAGCCACCTTTGGTGGTATAGTGATTATGCATTCAGCTGCTAATCATATGGTCAGCAGTGTGAAACCACCAGCCACTCCTGGAAAGAAAGACAGGATTTTCTATTTCTGTAAAGATTCTGTATTTCTGTATAGTCTCACAGACTCACAGGGGCAATTAACCCTACCTTATAGGGTCACTATGAATTGGCATTGCCTTTATGGAAATGTTTGAAATTTGGGGCATGAATTTCTTAGGGAGATGAAGAAACTTTAAATATTAGGAAGCATGCCCAGTCATACTTACTTATTTGAGAAATAAGTCTATTAAAGTTTATCTTTTTTTTTTTTGGTGGGTATCACTGCGTCTGGTGGTCGTGGGTCCTACCCAGTGCCACTCCTGAGAGCCACCGCTGCATTTGAACCGCCAAGCCCGTGGGCTGCAGTCCTGCACTCAACCACTTACGCCACTGGGGCTCAGCCCAAAAGTTGATCTGTTTTAAAAGAGCTATCAGTTTAGACTTTCTTCATTCAACTCTAAAGCAAAAATCTAATGAAATTTTGTTAAAGGACTGTTTATTTGACTAAGTAGTCAAATGTCATTCTGAAGAAGAGTTTAACACCAGTAATGTATATAAAGTCAGGGAAACGAGCTTGTTCTTTGCCTAAGTAAATCTATGGTACTTGGAGTTGTGTTTATGAAGGTTTCCCTCATCCCCATTAGTAAAACTGATAGTGATGCCATCAACAGAGAGATACACAAACAGCACATTATTTAGAACAAGAATACCTTTTAAAAAATGTTGCTGTGTTGTTGTTTTGCTGTTTGGTGCCTTTGAGTGGGTTCCAAATCAGCAATCCTACAAACAAAGTGAAATGTTGCCTGGTGCAGAACCATCCTCATAATTTGCTATTGGAACCGGTTGTTGCAGTCACTGGGTTCATTTCTTGGGGGTGGGGACTGAGGGGGAGGTCTTGCTCTTTTTTTTTTTTTGGTTCCTTTTTCTTGCTACCCTTGAAGCATGATATTCTTTTCTGAGGACTGATGTCTTCTGATAGAATATCTCCATGACACCTTATAGAATGAATCCTGGTCTTGCAGTGGCTTAAGCACTGGGCTAACAGAAAGGTTGTTGCTTTCAAATCATCAGCACCTGTTAGGGCAAGGTAGCAGTCTACTCCTGTAAAGATTTGCAGACTAGGAAACCATACGAAGTAGTTCTACTCTGGGTGTGTTTGTGTAGTGTTTTCTGTTTCCGTCACAATATTGGGAATGTGTTGAGTGCTCAGTGAATATTGAACTGGTCCTTATCTTTAGTGGTGACCACATTTTACTAATGTGGTAATACTAATGGTACAGCAAATTTGTATTGTGTAAGATTTTGGTAAGCCTTAAATTGACTATGATGTCAGTAAAATCATATGTGTAGTAAACACAGTAATTATACTTAAAATGAAGTTTCTATTTTAATCTTACAGAGCAAAGGAAGCTTTGGTGAAGAAAGATAATAGTGTTTATAGAGCAAGTGACTTAGGTGAGTGTCAGTGATCGCCATCTGCAATTGGGATATGGCAGCTTGGCTTACTGGACACCTTCAGGGAGGACTCTCAAAGGACAGAAATTTAATTTCATCCGTATTTTTTCTAAATACAAATAGCAATTAGAGAGTTCGATCTCAGATTGTAACTCACCAGTTAGGGAACACCAAATAAAAGATGATAGGCTCGTGATTATGCCCAAACACTGTGAATTACAAGTGTTCCAATATTGTTAATTTTTAGGATTATAAGTGAGAAAAGAAGTAAAATTTATAGTTGGCACTTTTTTGAACTTGAGAGCTATATTCAGACATGAGAAAAGAGCAAGAAGTGACACTTACTTTATGCATAAGCCTTAGTTCTACAAAATATGAAATTCATGCAGATTTGGGGGAGGTTAGATTAATGATCTATTTTTGTTCCTGATTTAAATTTGTGATCATAGGTGGTAGATAAACAAATTATACAACTCTTTTTGGAAACCATCATAGCTGACTGATCTCGCTTAAACTTTACCATAAGAGGTTAAAGGCTATTTAATATCCTGTTAGGAATGAAATAAGTTGCTTATTTCCATTAAAGATAGCTTTGTCTACATCCAGTACTTGGGAAGATCATTGGATAGTGTATGTTTTGAGAAGTTAATAAGCAATGATATAAGTATACCTTCTTTTACTATGGTTTGAACCGTGCAACAAATGAATAGTCCAGCCCTTTATAAAATTGGTATGCTGTAATGATCGCACAATATGTTTTTGCATAAAAGTGTTGTATACTTTAAATCACCTTGTTAATCATTGTGTTAATTGTTGTAGGGGGCAAGGTTCCTTGAACACATTGGCACTTAAACATTGTATATGTTCTTAATTTTTGTAATTTAATAAACTTCCAAAGTAAGAATTTAATTTCAATCCCAAGATGACTTTTATTCTAGACCATAAAGTTTTGTTTTTGTTTTAATTATGTTAAGCAGGTTACTGGCATTTGATGAAACAGGATGTTGTAACAATGTGAGAAATATGTAAAACTGTACAAAAGCCAATCATCTGAGGGTGTCCCCCCAAAACAGAATTGTGCTGGGCAGAGCTTTCATGGTGTGAATTTTTTGCTAGAGGAGTATTGAGCAACTTGCTCTGAGTTAGTGCGTCTAGTGGTGTCGTCTGTAAAGGTTCTTTCTAGTCACAGTGAATTTTTTTGTAAAAAGCAGTTTCACTCGAACCTCATTTTTTTGTGATAGGTGATTTAAGAGAACAGCATGCAGCTATGAAATTTTGTTTCCTGCTCTGCGGGAAAAATGCCACAGACACTGTTGTGACTTTGAACACAGTTTACAAGGACAGCACAATGGGAAAACCTTATGTATGTGAGAGTGGTTTTCTCTTTTCAAACAAGGTAGCATGTAATTTGATGACAAACCTCATTCTGGACATCTGTCAACTTCCCAAATGGATGAAAATGTCACCTTGTAATGTATTTGGAATTTGTTCCACCAGGTCAGATTGTTTTTTGTTGTTGTTGTTTGTTTGTTTGTTTGTTTGGGCATCACTGCTCTCTGGTGGTGGGAGTAGGAGGCCCAGCTCCATTGCTGGAATTAAACCTCCATCCCAGTGGGCCACAGTCCTGCGTACAACCACTACACCACCGGGGCTCAGCCCCCATCAGGTCAGAATGTTAATCAAATTTTTATTTAGAAGTTCTGCACAGATAGCATAGCATTGTGCCACAGAAAAAGGCCTGGTTTGTGGCAGACTGGGGACTGGTTTTGCCATTGCTACCGTGCACCTGCTCATGTAGCCATCTCACTGTGCCAGCTTTGGGTGAAAAACAGCATGCTTCTCTTGCCCTACATCTTACTCACCTGACCTTGCTCTGTGAGACTTCTTTTTGTTTCTGCAAATGAAGAGGGGTGTGAAAGAATAGTGATTTGAAGATGTTGATGAGCTTAAGAACAAAATGAAGGAGGTGCTGTCAGACATCCAGACAGATGAGTTTGAAAAATGTTTCC
The DNA here is from genome assembly GCA_004026705.1 of Nesogale talazaci. Lineage (NCBI taxonomy): Eukaryota > Metazoa > Chordata > Mammalia > Afrosoricida > Tenrecidae > Nesogale > Nesogale talazaci. The sequence continues at coordinate 110,255 of PVJH01002688.1, read as the reverse complement.
ACGAATGGAATTGCAGATTTGAAAATATAATAAGTGTAATGAAGTACTTTGAAGGTGGCTAAGTTGTTTTGTAAAAAAAATTAAATACATAGTTTTGAAAAAAATTCCAGTTGGGTTTGGGTACCCTCTCATATTCTCAATATAGAAAAATGAACTAGAGAAACAGAAATTTCCTTAAATATTGTCTGAGACGTGTTTAGCTAATTCATCACTGTCTTAAAAAGAGGAAGTTTTAACTATTGATTGATGTTTTATTTTTTTCTTAAAATAACTAATGTAGCTTTCCACGCTGCCTAGAATAGGGTCCACACAGTGTTGCCCTGATTCCCGTTGTAACTTAAAAGGGAAACTTTAACAACGTCCGGAGCCCTTGATGTCCTGCAGATGAAGGAGGAGGATGTCCTCAAATTCCTTGCTGCAGGAACCCATTTAGGTGGCAACAACCTCGACTTCCAAATGGAACAGAACATCTACAAAAGAAGAGGGGTGGCACCTACATCATCAACCTGAAGAGGACCTGGGAGAAGCTTCTGTTGGCTGCTCGTGCCATTGTTGCCATTGAAAACCCTGCTGAGGTGAGCGTCTTATTTTCCAGGAATACTGGCCAGCGGGCTGTGCTGAAGTTTGCCGCTGCCACTGGAGCTACTCCCATTGCTGGGCGCTTCACGCCAGGAACCTTCACTCACCAGACCCAGGCAGCCTTCCAGGAGCCCCGGCTTCTAGTGGGGCTGACCCTAGGGCTGACCACCAGCCCCTCCCAGAGGCCTCTGACGTTAATGTGCTCACCATTGCTCTGTGTAACAGATTCTCCTCTGCTCTCCGTGGACATTGCCATCCCATGTAACAAGGGAGCTCACTCAGTGGGCCTGATGTGGTGGATGTTGGCCCAGGAAGTTCTGCACATGCGGGGCACTATCTCCCAGGAACACGCCTGGGAGGTCATGCCTGAACTCTACTTATACAGAGACCCAAAGGAGATTGAAAAGAAAGAGCAGGCCACTGTTGAAAAGGCTGTGACCAAGGAAGAATTTCAGGGTGAATGGACTGCTCCTGCCCTGGAGTTTACTGCAGCCCTGCCTGAGGCGGCCGACTGATCAGAGGGTGTACAGTTGCCCTCTTTGCCCATCCAGCAGCTCCCCACTGAAGACTGGAGCGCTCAGCCCGCAACTGAAGACTGGTCTGCAGCCCCCACCGCTCAGGCCACTGAGTGGGTGAGGTAGGAATAACCACTGAGTGATCTTATGCTGTTCTTCCATGGAAATGAGGTTAATGGAAAATAAAGACCAATTTCTACAAAATAAATAAAATTAAAAAAAACTAAAGTGTGTTTAAAGCAAGTGTGTTTTTTCTTTTAGAAATAAAGTAAAAATTATTCCAGACTTTTAGGAGTGTGCGATTTAAGTATTTGATGATCTAGCTTATGCATGATCATTCTTGGACAATGTAAAGCTATGTAGTAAGTTGGTAGTTGATTTTATTTAGAATGTGTATATATGATGGCTGTACCATAGATTAGTTGTATGAACCCTCTACCCAATTACTAAAACACAATCAATTTAATTACATCTTTTGGGATTCTATAATCTATCATGTTTTTTCCTCACCTCCAAGAAACCACTATGAAATTTTTCTTTTAACATTCATAGCTATGTTTAAATAAAATCTCTGGGGGCTGAGCCCTGGTGGCATAGTGGTTGAGTGTGGGACTGCAGCCTACTGGCTTGGCGGTTCAAATACAGCAGCAGCTCTCCAGGAGCAAGGCTGGGCCTCCCACTTCCACCAGATGGCAGTGATGCGGCCCCCCCCCCCCCCCAATAAATTAAACCTCACATGTGTACATCTGTAAAATAGTATTGGTAAATTTTGCTTCATTTGAAACTTGAAATATTGCGTTGTCTTACATATGACCTTTGAGTTGCTGAACTGTGTGTGTGTAAAGAAATGCCTGGTGCCAGTTTTATTAAGCAACAATACCTAACCTACATACTAAGAAAATAAGCAATTTTGAATTCTGAAAGGTAGATCAATCGATCAAGTCAATTCCAACTCTGTTGACAACCCATGTAGAACAGAATGAAAACCTTGTCCAGTCCTGTGTCCTCCTCAGGGTTTCTGGAATGCTGGCATATTCAGGTACTTCCTTGCAGTTCTTATGTTAGCCCATCTTATCAAGGGCCTCCCTTGCTCTTCCTGGCCTTCTACTTCACCAACCAGGATTTCCTGCTTATGCTATTGATCTCTCCTGATGACAGAGCAAGCAGAAAGGGCTCTCATCATTTACAGTGTTTTTTTGGACTAACTTTAGAAGTAGATCGGCAGATTTTCTTTCCAGTCTTAGTCTAGAAACTCCCATGAAACATGTCTAATATGAATGAGACTGTTGGTATCGACATCATGTTAACATAGCTTTTAGCATAATAGATAGGTTCAAGCTGCTGTGCTTCAACAAACTGGTGGAGGGGATGGTAACCAAAATGTAAGACTTTGAATAATACCAAAGGCCCTTTTTTCATGTCTACACAAAATACAAAAAGGTGCATGAGTAAATTTGCAAGTACTTCCTTCCTACTTTCCAATTTTGAAGCGTGTGTGTGTGTGTGATCACTGCCCTGGAAAGGTTCATTTTGTGTGTGTGTGTGTGTGTGTGTGTGTGTGTGATCACTGCCCTGGAAAGGTTCATTTTTTTGTAAAAGTACAATTTTCAATGATTGTAGTTGTATATATTGACAGACATTTTAATATAACTCCCCAATATAAAAGTGCTTTGGGTAGCATGACTTATTTATGTCACTTTGGACACAATTCTCTAAAATCTCTTGAATTTAAAATTCTAAAACAAAAAGTGATAATGCTGCTACTCATTAGAGGGGTTCTTTGACATGTGATGGAATATGCAACATCTTTAGACCTTGGCCTAAGAATTTATGATCAAAGTTTCCATTCATTTTCTTTCCTGAAGTTCCCAGGGTCATTTTCAGTGATACATTTATATAAAGAATTATTAGTTTATTAAGAATTAAAGTGGGCTGAGCCCCGGTGGCGTAGTGGTTGTGTGCGGGACTGCGGCCCACTGGGACGGAGGTTCAATTCCAGCAGTGGGGCTGGGCCTCCGACTCCCACCGCCGGAGATCAGTGATGCTCCCCCCACCAAAAAAAAAAAAGAAAAAGTATAGCAAGTGGTCATCTAACTCAGAAGTAACAAAGCCCATATGAAAGAAGCACACCAGTCTGGGTGTCAACGGGGATCAGATATCAGGCATCAAAGAAGTAAAAATTATATCCTCGTAAATGAGGGGGAGTACAGATTGGGGACCCAAAGTCATCTATCTGTAGGTAATGCTTATAGGTCATAAACTTCCCAATTTATTTGCCTACCACCTCCTTTCCAGAAAAAAACAAAACTCAGTGTCTTCCTGTCCATAGCCTGGAATCTCTGCATCCCACAGGGCAGATCTACTCAGCCCTTATAGGGTCTTGCCAGTTGGCATCGGGTCTATGGCAGTGAGCTAGAGAATGTATCCCTTTAACCCCTCCTTCTAGCACCTCTAAGGTCCACTATGTGAAACACTGATACCGATTAGGAATTTTTAATGTACCAAATAATATAATTTTTGAAAATGGTAAGATTCTATTTAGTAGTGTTGTACTATTTACATATTTACACAATTCAACTTTATGCTTTCAAATATAATGGCCAAACTGTAGAAATAAAAAAAATTATATCCTCGTAAATGAGGGGGAGTACAGATTGGGGACCCAAAGCCACCTATCTGTAGGTAATGCATACAGAAGCCTCTTGGGGAGGAGATGATCCAATCAGGGGTGCAGTGTAGCAATGAAGAAACCTACAACTTTCCTCTAGTTCTTCAATGCTTCCTTCTTTCTCCCTCCCCCATCATGATCCCAGTTCTACCTTACACATTCACTAGACCAGAGGATGTGCACTGGTACAGATAGAAACTGGAAACATAGGGAATCCAGGACAGACCATCCCTTCAGAACCAGTGGTGAGAGAGGCGTTTACAGGGACGGTGGAGGGAAGTTGGGGTAGAAAGGGGGAACCAATATAAGGATCTACACTCCTTCCTGGGGTGTGGACTACAGGGATGTGAGTGAAGGGAGACATTAGATAATATAAGTAGGGCAAAATAATAATTTATAAATTATCAATGGTTCATGGGAGGGTGGGGAACCAGGGAGGGAGGGGAAAAATGAGCTGATACCAAGGGCTTGAGTAGAGAGCAAAGGATTTGAGAATGATTTGTACAAATGTGCCTGACATACAAGGGATGTATGTAGTAGGACTTGTGCGAGTTCCCAATAAAATGATTTTTTAAAAAAAGAATTAAAGTGTAGCCTGTTTGGTATAATGTTGATAAAATAATAACATGACAAAGTATAGTTGTCAGACTTTATTTTTCAAGTGGCAAAAAATGTTTATTGGGTTAAGTGTGGTATAAGGCTATTTGTAAAGGGGAGAAAATTAAGATAGTTCAATAAATGGATTTGTACCATTTATAATTTTCAGAATAATGCTGATCTGGAGAATTTAATAAATGTTACAGATAGAGTTATTTTAGATGTGTTAAAAATAATTAAACTTTTCATTTTAATTCTGTATTTCTTACCACTATTTCTTTAACCCCGTTCAAAAAGAATACTGGTTCACTCTTTATTCATCTTTTTAAAATCATTTTATTGGGGGCTCGTACAACTTTTATCACAATCCATACATAGATCCATTCTGCCAAGGACATTTGTAGGTATTTTGCTATCATCCTCAAAACATTTTCTTTCTACTTGAGCCCTTGGTATCAGTTCCTCATTTTCCCCCCACCCTCCTCACTTCTTCCTCCATCATTTGTATCAATTATAATTGATAACTATGTTGTATCATTTCTTCTCTGATTTTTTTACTGATATGTTGGTATTTAAAATAGATTGAGGAACATTTTAACTAGATAAGTTGAGTAGTTTGGGTTTAGCATGAGCTTCATCCCTAGAAGAGAACAAAGAGAAGTATGTGTTATATTGCTTTCTAAAATGTATTCTCTTGAGCCTACTTAAGTTTCTATAGGATGAGTTTTTATATTTTAAGTGTTATATGCAGTAATTTAGGAAATACTGGTGTATATCTGCTCCTCATCTCATTATCTAACAGTTTGTATGTACCATCAAAAATCCAAACCTGTCAGCTGGCACCGTTAGTGCGCTAGGTCCCCTGACTGGGCCTTGGATGTCAGGCCTCAGGAGTCCTGTTTGTCGGAGACAGCTCAGTTCAGCTGTGGTGTGAAGAGGGAGTGGCTGGATGCTCCAGACCCCAGGATGGATGGAAAACAAATGAGGTCCTAGTCTTAAGAAGAATGATAGGCAATACTTGATCACAGCCCCTAATCCTGCAGGCTCTGTGATGCTGGGGAAAGGGGACGCTCTGTGCTATGTGCTAAGAGGGTGCCTGGTAGTTAAGCAGTAGCATGGGAGTGGGCACTTGGGCTGAAGATGAAGCATGGTCCCTGACTCCAATGCCTGTTTTACATGATCATTACCTGGTGCATGTAACTTCCTCCTCATGTCAGTAAGTGAGGAGTGGGTGTTGTTGTTTTATGTGGTAGACTAAAACAAATTCATAAGCACACATGCATGTATATAAGGGAGAGGTATATATACAAGAGGAATGTAACATTGAGAAAACATTCCCGTTCAGTCCAAGGTCATAAGGCCAATATTAGCCCATATGCCCGATACCAATCCATAAATTCTCTTCAGACTCATGAAGCACATGCAATGACACCAGGACAGTTATAGGCCAGTGAGTGCAGTCTTGTGTATCCAGTGGTAACAGAAGCATCTCAGTGCTGGCAGGGTTCTCTCTGTTGCTTCAAGCATCTCTACATGGCTTTTCAGCTTCAAGGTATGGTTACATCAGGGTAAGTCCATGTGGCTTCTTGACACGGAGTTAGCCTTGCGTCTTATCAGTCAAATGTCTCCAAGGGATTGAGCTGCAAGTCTCTTAGCGCTAAGGGGGAAATACTGCCAGAATTCTCAGGAGAAAGTCATGTACACACTGAGGTCTCGTTGGCTATCTTCAGATTGGCAGGCTAGACTCCACCCCTACACTTCCAGTCCTGAAATTGACAGCAGATAGTGTCTGCCACACTTTACTTGATACACAAGTGTGAACTTGGGGCCTGATGATGTGAACTGATATTTCCAGAGTCACTTAAGTAAAAACTAGAACTGCTAGTCTTTCAGATTTGAAATTTTCATCTTATTGTTTTGGTTGTATTATGGACTGTGAACATCAGGTATATACACATTATAATAGCTCACACACACCCCCCCAAAGAAAAAGTACCCTAAAAATGATCTGTTCATTTACTAATTAGTACTCTCGTAAGGCTTGATGACTGCACTGGTATCATGCCATTCAATATGTCAGTGTTTATTAATTTGTTAGATTTTTAACAGCACTCTAGTTTATGAAGGGAACTTAAGTCTTCAGACTTAGTTTATCCAGAGAAGGCCTGTATACATTTGTTTATGTTAAGTGATTTGGTTTATCTCTTGTTGTTGTTACTTTTCCCCCATGGGAATATTCCCTGCAGAATGATGTTCACTTAGCCTTTTGAGCTTATTAGTTGACCAAATCACCTTATTTCTCGTCTCAGCAAATTGTTGGTCAAGAGATATTCTGCATGCTTGCTAGATAGAAGTCTTAGTTATGTTATATGTAAATGTGCCTGACTTAAATTTTTATCATACTAAATATGGTGCTTGTTAGTTGGAAGTATATAATGATAACTTATAGTAGATAATATAATAAAATGTATGTAAATAGCCAAACCAAACCTTTTGCCGGTAGTAGGTTTATTCTTTGAACTCATAGAGACCTTTTAGGATCAGAGCATAACTGTCATTAGGATTTCCAAGGCTGTAAATTTGTGCAGAACCAGGTTACTTTCTCTTTCTCCTTGGGAGAGGCTGGTGGGCACATATTGCAGTCCTTTCATTTAGTAGCCAAAGCCAAGCACTTTAACCACAGGGCCCACCAAGGCTAAATGTAAATATTGTATGTTTATATCTATTTGTTGGGAATTCTATTTCTGTAACATGTATACTTTATGTATGCTTGAATATGTATACTTAAATATATGTTGCTGTGTATGTTCATGAGAAGAGAGAACCTCTGTACTTTTTGCTTCAGTTTCTGCGCTGTTTTATTCTGGGTAGACTAGAGAAACAAATTCATGGACACTCTCATATGTATAGGAAAGAGCTTCATATAGAAGACCAGTTAAATATTGAGAAGACATCCCAGCCAAGGCCAGATCAAGTCCATAAGTTTGATATTAGCCCATATGTCTGATTACCAATCTATAAAGTCCTCTTCAAACTCACCAAACACATGCAATGACAATGAATGCAGGAAGTTCACAGACCAGTGAGTGCAAAGTCTTGTTGATCCAGTGGTGGTAGAAGCATCGCAGTGCTGGTGTGGGTCTCCATCGGGCTTCTCCAGTTCCCAGAAGAAGAGTTTTATCAGGATAGTGCTGTGTCTTATCAGTAGAGTATCTCTCAGGGCGTGAGCAGAGAGAGAGAGTGTGTGTGTGTCTACTGCCTTCCATGGGGGAAATACAGCAATTTCCAGAATCCTCAGGGAAACACCATGCCCACATAGAGACCTCATTGGCTATAAACCGATTGACAGACTGGACTCCACCCCTTCACTCTTAATGCTCTCAAATCCCAAATTGACATCAGATTATGTAGCTACCACGTGTGCCACCAGGGCTCCTGGGATTGGTTAAGTATTATTGGATAGTTCTATTTTGTCAAATTTACTATCTTATATGTAATCTGATTTTTTTCCAGATTTTTTGTGTAGCATTAAAATGCTTATATCAGCCTCTAATTGGTGTAATTTTTCTTGTCAGCTTCTCATTGTTCTCTTTCCCCACTTAGTTTGTTAAGTTATCCTTTATGGGTGTTCTATAAATGAATACAGGTGAAAATTGATAGTGGTGTCTTTTCTAGTTAAGGCAAAGACTGAAAGGAATGTGGGCAAGAACTCTGTTTTCAGTTTGTTTGGAGGTTTTACTCTGTGTTCTTAAGAATTCTCATACCTTTCTGATGTGTTAATGCATCTCCCTTTAATTGGGATGAGATAGAGACTTTCTTAAGAAGTCTTGGGGGGGGGGGGGTAAAAGAAGTCTTGAAACATTTCCAGCCTTTGAACAACTCTTGATTTTTCTCCATGTGTTGCTTAGATGTAGAGAAACAGACACTTTGTTTATCTAAGTGTAACAAGCATGTGCCTTTTTTTTTTTAAATCAAATGATTTAGCTATCAGTTGTAGGAGCAGACGGAAGGAAGCTAGTGAGAGTAGTAGGCTAACTGCATTTACTTGTACATAAATAAGCAGAGGTGATTTGGTTGTGTGGCAGTAGTCGTTTTTATATTTGTGAGTCTTTCACTTTAGAATTGACCTAGTAAAAGTCAAAAGAGTTCTTGTTACCAATATTCCTTTGAAATTTATATTGTCATTTTGCTTGTTGATACATAAATATGGATGAATTGCTAATCATAGTAAACGCAGACTCAAGGATATCAATTCTTAATCATGTCAGCCTCTATAGGACAGTGTAGAACTTATAAGAGCACCTCATGATCACACAGGCTGGCGTGCTTCTTCCACGTGAGCCTTGTTGCTTCTCAGCTAGATGATTGCTTATTGATCTTCAATCCTTTAAGACCCCAGACGTTATATCTTTTGATAGCTGGGCACCCTCAGCTTTCTTCAACATACTTGCTTATGCAGCACCCATTTTTGTCTTACACAATCGTATTGAGAAGATGAGCATCACAGGAGGCCAGATTATTAGAACAAAGTGTTCCTGCCTTAGGGAATACTTAAGTAGAGGACCAATGTCCGTGTTACCTTAATACTGAACATATAACTTCCGCATTTACTCAAGTATAAGCCAACCTGAATATCCACTGAGGCACCTAATTTTACCACAAAAACTACTTTAAAAATGTGCTGGAGGGCTGAGCCCCGGTGGTGTAGTGGTTGTGCGCGGGACTGCGGCCCACTGGGACAGAGGTTCAATTCCAGCATTGGGGCTGGGCCTCCTACTCCCATCACCGGAGAGCAGTGATGCCCCCCCCCCCCCAAAATAAAAAACAAAACAAAACCAAACAAACAAAACAAAACAAAAAACATTTAAAAAATGTGCTGGAAAACTCAGTTTATACTCGAGTATATAGGGTTTATGTACATAGATTGATTTCCCTATCATTTTATATATGTAAATATATTGACATGCATATGGTTGTATTTAGAACTCTAAATGTCCTTTGCCTCCTACTTCTTTTCTTTGTTTCCTTTCGCTTTTCCTCTCTTGTGCCATTATCATGTTCGGCCTTCATTCGGGTTTCAGTAATTCCTCTGGATTACATTGCCCTTAGGCAAACCCCATCAGGTATCCTCTATCCTCCTCGCCATTGATTTTAGATCACTTGCTGTTCCCTTGTCACTGGGCTGCGGAGCACCCCTCCTCCTCGTTCCCTGCTTCACCCTCTCCTGTGTCCCCCTGGAACCGATGGTCTTACTGTTTTCTCCTTCAGATTGTTTATCATGCCCATCTTATCTAAATAGACATGAAAAGACAATAATTAGCTCACACACACAAAAAAAAACGGGACAGAGCAAAACACCAAAAGAAAGTCTCAAATGAAAACAGCAACAACAAAAAAAGAAAAGCCTATAAATAGTTCCAGGTCAGTTTGTTGTCCTTTAGGGGTGTTTTTTTGGTTGAAACTGATGGGGTGCCACACCCTGACCCCAAAGTCTATTTTTGGTGTTCTCTGGAACTTCATTGCTTTGCTCCCCTTGCTACTCTGTTGCACGCCCTTAGTGTTTTGCCCCAGTGTGATAGGGTCATATTGGGCACAATTCCTACACTGTGTCTCCAGTGTTGTCCTCATAGCACGATGAGTCAACAAGGAACATGTTTCCTGGTGGGACTAGCCCTGTGGTCTCTCTGAATTTGCTGCTCTGAGTCAGGAATGCCATTGTCAGGGCTTGGTGGGCCAGAGTGTGTTCTCTCTCTCTCCTCTCTCTGCTTGTTCCTTTATGCTCTGATCAGATGCACCCCTCTCCCTGAGTTGTAGCTTCAGTGCTGTTCTCTGAAGTACATTCTTCTGGGGGGAGAGAAAAGGGGTGTCCATGTAGTTGGGATTGAGACCAGGACTTTAAATCTCTGAGTGCTGGACTTTTAAGTCTTTAGGTGAGTGCTGGAGACTTTGAACTTCTGGCTTTGTGGATAATCGCCTGCCCAATGCCCCCAGGTCTCCAAGCCAATTATACATCCTCCTGTTTCAGTTTCCTTGGTTTAAGTTGTAAAATTACCTATGTGTGTTGGCTGTTATTAATAGCTAGCATTTCACTTGAGGATTGGGTTCAGATTGTTACTTTTTTCTCGAATAATATTTTTACTTACATAACTTACTCATTCCAATACATCCCTTCCATTCCCATCCAGTTCTGTTGTTTAGTCCCATCAGTTGGGGCTATACAATCATCAATGCTATCAACTTCTCCCCTGATTGTTACTTTTAATAGTCCTCATAAAGTATCTTTTAAAAGTATCCAAGCCCATAGCTGTGTAGTCTTTTTTGATTCATAATGACTGTAGGAGAATAGAACTGCTCATTGTGTTCCCAAGGCAATAAATCTTTATATAGAAACAGACTGCCACATTTTCTCCTGTAGAATGTTGGTAAGCTTGTACCATCAATCTTTTGAGTTCACCTGTGAGTGCTTTAGCTACTGCACCACCAAGGATCCTCTTAAGAATAGATGCTTTATAAGATAGTGCTGTCTTTCTGGCCTGCTATTGCTTTAGCTCTAGCCACTAGATGGCAGGAATAAGAGGTAGATTGAAATGCTGGCTTCGTTCAGCTGCTTTCCACGTTCTGTTCCTCTTAGTGCTAAATTTTGAGTATATATGAAACCACACTTATCGAATTTCAGACCTTTTGTAGCCTGAGAGTACATGATAAAAGAGAACAGAAGGATAAGAAAGCCTTAAATGCTTGAAGTAATCAATTAATAGTGTTCTAAAACTTTATTTTTCACTACTCTGTTTTTATTCTCTGTTGAAATTTACTCCGTTTCCCCACCTTATCTTCTTAGGCTTGCAGTTGCATCCTGTGTTATTTCTATTGGTGGTATGGGGTCGCTTTCCATTAATTAGGTGAATTAAAGGTTAACCTACCCAATTTTGATAGTCACACGTGCGAAATTTTAAACTAGATGTTGCACAGTTATAAGTGATTATGCAAACCTTTTCACAAATGGATTGTGTGTATGAGTGAGTGAGAGAGACAGAGAACACTAACCTGCTTCTTCTAAGAACTGATTGGCAGACTTTTAGGGTGTGGAGCATAGCTTCTACAATCAGGTTACAGAAAACTTCATCCTCCTAGTAGACTTATAAGACTCCTTCCTAACTATGAAACATATGATCATGACGGGGCATCCTTATGACAAGAAGTTGCTTTGTGGCCTCTAATAACTGCAAGGTCAGCAGTTGGAACTCTCCAATTGCTCCATGGGAGAAAGATGAGGCTGCTTGCTCTTGTAAAGATTTATCATCTTGGGAACCTTGGCGAGCACTTTTGCGCTGTATTACATGTAGGGTCATTAGGAATTGCAGTTCACTGGTGGGAGACTTTTCACTGCTGTCACATTGATGATGACTCATAGAGACCCAATAGGACAAGGGTCAGACTGCCCTATGAATTTCCTAGGTTGTAACTGTTAGCTGGAGTAGAGAATCTTGTCTTTCTCCTGAGAAACAGCTGTTAAGAAGTGCTGACCTTTCAGATCACAACTCAGTATGTAATCCCTATGCCACCCAGACCGGTAGACAGTGTGTCAGTTATACAGGGAAACCTGTGAAACCTTGAGCTTGATGTGATCACCATGCTTCTCAGTGTCAAAAACGTTTTGCTTTTGACACAGTCCATTCTTAGGACTTTTCTATCGCTTCTTTTATTGGAAACTAATTTTCCCTCTCTGAAAGGTTTTTGTCATGTACCAATTCTGACTTCTGGAGGTTTTAATAAAAGCTCTTCCTTTTAGTGAGGACAGGTTTATCTAGTTTACTAATATCTCTAGCATCCAACATAGTGATTAAATAGGGCCTTAAAACCAACTTGATTTGAATAAGTTGGAACTCTTACACATTGCTGATGGAAGTGTAAATAAATGGTGTTACTTTGGAGAACTGTTTTGTATTTCTTAACTATATATCTCCCCTATAACCTCAACATAAACTATTAAGTATTCAGTACAAGGAAAGTAAGTGCACATACTCAAAAATGTTCTTTTTTTGTAAAAATGTGCAGTCTATTCATTGTTGTTTGAACTATAACTCCAGTACTCTTCAGATGAATTAATTATAATGTTCATAAAATGAGCATAGCCAATTATTTTTAATGATGTAACTTCTGCTTGCATGAATGAATGCCCAAAATATATTGATTGAAAGTATTCATATACTTGCATAAAAGAATGTATGGTTTCATTTATATAAGTTCTGAAAAAAAGCACAATAAATCTATGGTACTAGAAGTCACAAAGTATTTGGGAGAGAGAAGAAAAATAGATTGGAAAATTGAGGGACTTTCTGAGGATAATGATTTAAAAAAATCATTTTATTGGGTGCTTATACAACTCTAATCACAATCCATCCATCCATTGTGTCAAGTACATTTGTACATTTGTTGCCATCATCATTTTCAAAATATTTTCTTTCTGTTTGAGCCAGATCTATTTTCTGGCCTCCTACACCCTCATAACCATTTTAGATCACTTGTTGTTCCTTTGTCCCTGGATTTAATAACCATTTGCTTTCTCTCCTGCCTTCCCCTTTCCCGTGGCTGGGGTGATCATTTTAAATGATGGTTACATATATGCATGGAATTGACAAAATTCATAGAATCTTTATCAAAATAATGTTTTGACTTATAATTTCATTTTTTTTAAAATGGAGAGAAATAAGTCAATCAGCTCCTCAGTGTACCTGTTTTCCTTTCTCTGCCTGATTATACTTGCATGTTGCCTTTTCCTCGAAAGGTTGTCATATGGTCACCTCTGTGAGGACCAAGGTGAAGTTTGCATTTGGTTCTTACTTACTATCTTTGAGGTTAAAAGTTATGAGGACTGTAATTCATTGATTTCCATATTTTGTCCAACTCTTCAAGAAAAATAATTACACAATTATAGAATCTTAAATGTAGCGCCTAGCTTTTTCTAAGATATACAAGATACATTAGTTTACATGTTGGTAGGGCACAGTAATCTTGCTCCATGTACTGCTTTGCCATCATACTGTTGAGATGTTGTTAGTGCCATGGAGTCAGTTCCTACACATAGCACCCTTACGTACAACAGACGAACACTGACTGGATCGTGTTTGAGAATGTCGAAGTCAGAACAGACTCACCTCACAGCAATAATCCTTACCAGTGCAGATCACTTGAACTTTTCTCTGTAGAGCTGCTGATAGGTGTGACCTTCGTGCCAGTTACACACTTCTAGAAGGTAAAGAAAGATAAACCGGTTCATTCCAGTTTGATCCCCTTCTGAGAATAGGCTTTTCTACTTCAGAAATTAGAGTCTACATTTTAAGACATTTCCATTTGTTACATTTCTTAGGTTTACATACTCTTCAAAAAGATAACATCGTATAATTCTTGCAAAAGATGAGGGGCTAAACTTTATTAACAGTCCAGAAATTAATTTGATTGAGAAAATAGCATTTTAAAAATACTTGCTGTTGAGTGTTGTTACACCTTCCCCCACCCCTATTTTTGGTTGTCTCGATTGCTAGGAAATAAAGTTAGAATGCAAGTTTAGACTCACAATTCTTGTCTTAAATGCATTTTTATCTAGTCTTGACTTAAATATATTTCTGTTTATTAATTTTTTGTTACCATTATTTTACCATGTGCTTTCGAGGGAAGAGGTGTAATATATTGAAATATGTATATTTTAGAAATTGGAACACACTGATTTCTGGACTTTGCATATGTAAACTAGGATTTTTAGGACCTGAGGCTTTCAGCATACACTCAACATTAAACAAATGCATTAGTCCAGGTAGACTGGAGAAAAATCCATAGAGATTCATGTATAAGAAAGAACTTTATATAAAAGAGTAATTGTATATTGAGAAAACATGCCAGTCCAATCAAGATCAAGTCCATAAATCTGCTATTGGTTCATATGTCCAATACCAGTTTATAAATCTCTTCAGATTCACACCAGAAGTTCACAGGCCAATGGATAAAAAGTCTTGTGGATCCAGTGGTGGTGATAGCATCTCTACACTCGCTTGAGTCTCCATGTAGTCCTTCAGCTCTGGCTCCATCAGTATAGCTCCATGTGATTTGTCAACAGGAATGTCTCCCAGTGAGAGGAAGCACACAAGAGAGTCTTGTGTGCCCTGCCTTTGGGGAGGAAGACAGGAGTTCTCAGAATCCTCAAGAGAAGGCCATGCCCAGACAGAGGCCTCATTGGCTGTGATTTGATTGACAGGCTGGACCAGCGGTCTCAACCCATAGATTGTGACCCCATTGGCGGTCAAATGACCCTTTCACGGCAGATGCCCAGTTCATAATAGTAGAAAAATTACATTTATGAAGTAGCAACAAAAATAATTTTATGGTTGGGGTAGTCCCTACAACATGAGGAAGTGTATTAAAGGGCTGTGGCATTAGGAAGGTTGAGAACCACTGGGCTAGAGTCTATCCCAGTTGACAGGTTATGTAATTGCCACAACAGATATTCATTGTGTGATAGTTTTATGCCATGCACAGTACCATGTGTTTGTTATACAGAGTTTCTGTTACAGTGGAACTTACTTTCTAGAATGGCAAACAGAAGTGAGAAACAGTGAAATGATTTCAATGACTGTATATACTCATGTGTAAGCCGAGTTTTTCTGCATGTTTTTTATGCAGTCTTTTGTGGAAAAATTAGGAACCTTGACTGATAATTGAGTTGGCTTATACTCGAGTATATATAGTATGCTGTTTCGAGGTGCTGTTAAATTGTGGTTGACTCCTGACCTTCCATGTGAATTGCTCTGTTCTCTTGACTCTGATCTTAGCAGTCTTGGGTGGCAGAAAGAGAGAAGTACTAGAGATTCAGATGAGCCCCTACAAAGGCTTGCCTCAAGAGGCAGTCCTGGTAATTTGTTTCTGAAAGTTCATGACCTATGGAGCAGTTCTACTTTCTGTACATAGGATCTATACATAGAGGTACCATTAGTTGGAATCAACTAATCCTTAACTAATACAATCTTAATGGAAGCAGATTGTGAGACCCTTCTTTGATGGCACTCAACTACCATCAAGTTGATTGTGTCCCACTCTGTAGAACAGGGTAGAATACCCTGATTGGTTTCCAAGACTTTAATTCTTTATAGGATTAGAAAGCCTCACCTTTCTCTTGCAGAGTGTCTAGTGCTTTCATTAGCTATGCAATTTGTAACCCACTATGCCATCAAGGCTGGTCCTGCTGTTTATGTTCAAACCATCAAGGTTTAGGTCAGCAGTCAAATTGCAAACTGTGTCGTCAAACCCATAGACATCGAGTTAATTCTAATGCATAGCAACCTTAAAGAGTTCCTGAGATTGTAAATCTTTACAGGAGTGGACAGCCTCGCCTTTCTTACTTCAGAGCAGCTACTGGGTTTGAATTGATGCCAGCCTGCAGTGTCACATTTGTGCCATTTAGGACTAACTTTCAGTTACAGAGACTGTGAGAACCTAAAATAATAGGTTAGCATGTGGTGCTGTGTGTTGTGTACATAGGGCTTGTATATACAAAGTGCCTACTACAGATTTCAAAATGATGAAAAGCTTTTCTGAGGTGACTAAAATGATGTGAAGGAGTTAGACCTCCACCATCTGAGTTCAAAACCTTTCTGCACTCAGGATGGAGCTTGGCCTGTTGGAGAAAGTTAAGACCATTCCGGTTAGGCTGTACTGAGAAAGATGAAGGTGATGAGGATAAGGCCAGACC
Source organism: Nesogale talazaci (assembly GCA_004026705.1). Lineage (NCBI taxonomy): Eukaryota > Metazoa > Chordata > Mammalia > Afrosoricida > Tenrecidae > Nesogale > Nesogale talazaci. Next base: position 94,156 of record PVJH01002688.1, on the reverse strand, counting down.
AGTTGTTCAGATGGTAATTGTGGACATTGAGCCCTTAATTCAAACTAGTTCCATTTATTTTATTTAAAAAAAATCATTGAGGGTGTATACAACTCTGATCGCAATCCATACAGTTATTTTTATTTTTAAAGAATAAAATGAAGGCTGAGCCTTGGTGGCATAAGTGGTTGGGTGTGGGACTGCGGCCTGTGGACCTGGTGGTTCAAATCCAGCGGCGGCTCTCAGGAGCAGTGCTGGGTAGCTCCCACGACCACCAGAGGGCAGTGATGCCCCCCCCCCAAAAAAAAGAATAGCATGAAATAAAAATTCATTTGATTGCAGGTGATGTTTTTCATTTCTCTGCCCAATGCTGAATGGTTTTGTGAGGGATATAGAAGATCAATGAATGATTT
>PVJH01002688.1:0-93664 GCA_004026705.1 Nesogale talazaci | reverse complement strand
CAGTGACTTATCTTGAAAATTAATTTAGTTAATGTAGATAAGTGTAAAAGCACATGGTATATAGTAAACATTTATTAAACAGTCATTTTGTTATTAATAGACTTAGGATGACATTTCTGCTTTCAAATATTTTCTAATGTAGTGAAGGCGACAAACAGGTAAATTAGTGCAATTTCGTCTGCTGGATAGTTTAGAAGAGCTAGAATGCAAAGTGAAAGAGTAGTAGGGGTAGTGTACTAAGGTGGGAGGAGATGCCATCTCTCATCTGAAAGCAGTGTTGATAGTTGCCATCTTGTCGATAAATGCTTACCAATGCCATGCATGCACAGTAGACCTGCTCTAGTGAGTTTTCAGTCTTTGATCTCTTTGGCACATATTCATTCAACAGGCTTGTCTTAGTGATTCTGCGAGGATTCAAACCTCCAACCTTTCAGCAAATAATGGAGTGTGCAATCAATTTCACCACCTGGGAATTCTTGTCTGAAAAAGATTGTTACTTAAGAGGAGATAGCTTATAGCTTGATATAGTTTTGAAAGGTCAGTGTTGGGAAGGACATAGAAGGCTGATTTGTGCTTTAGGTAAGATCAGTTTGTGCAAACCCATAGGTTTGAAACAACATTGATAGTGTGTGTTCAAAGAATAAAAACATGAAGAACGTAAGGTGTGAAAGAGGTAAGTAGGTGTCATTTCAGGATGGAAATTGAGAAGTGTGTCTAAAATGTTAGACTCTTAAACTTTAAACTTCTCTTACACAGGGAAGATTGCCCTGTGTAGAAAGTGAATTAAAAAGTGGGAAGGGATATTGGGCACTGGAAACACATAAGGAGGCAGGTAAAATAATCTAGGAAAATTCACTGCCATTTAGTCAATTCAAACTCATAAGGACTCTTGGACAGGACAGAGTAGAACTGCCCCTGCAGGTTTCCAAGGCTGTAAATCTGTAAAGAAGCAGAAAGCCTCATCTTTCTCTTGAAAATCAGCTGGTGAGTCTGAATTTGACTTTGATGTTAGTAGCCCAACATGTTACTCACTGTGCCATGAGAGCTCCGGTAGTCTGGGAAAAGGGCATTAGAGGAATATGTTTGTGGTGTGTGAAGAGTCCATAGCTCATAAGGTATCGGTTAAAATGGAACATTTTAACTAGGTTAGAAAGCAGCTTTAGTAGCAGAGGATAAAGTAAATGAGTTCAGTTTTGGTGTGTTGAGCTTGAGGTGGCCATATTAAGTAGATATTTGAGTAGACAATTTATATCTCGGTTTAGAATTTGGAGAAAGGAATTGTGAAAATCATGTGATCATCAAAGGACAACAGGAAAGTGGGTGAAGGTGGACGTCAGACAGTGTAAGACATGACAAAATAATAATAATTTTAAATTATCAAGGGTTGGGGGTTTCGTCACACTGACTCTACTTTTCCATCTCTTATACACCATCACTTTTTATCACATTTTACAAAAGAATTGTGGAAGGCTGCCCATCAACCTTTTGTCTCATAGTTTAGGTCTTGGCAGATTGCGCCACCCAGGCATTCTATAAATTTAAACTTTACCCTCATAAGTGGTACATAGATAGTTTGACTTTTCCAGCCAAGCTCTCCTTCCAGCAACTCCTCGTGCTCCCAGGAAACAATAAGCTTATTAGTTCCTTGGTGTGGTGGAAATAGTGTTTTTCATCTCTTTTTACTAAAGGGGCAACCTTTTCGTGGTCCTGGCTTTGTATGTGTAATAAATTATTTGTTTCTGGCATTACTTTCCCTTATAATTTTAATTCTTGTAAATAACATTTCTGACAATAGCTTAACCTTCCTTGTTGCTATCAAATTAAGTTGTTTCCCCTAAACTTCTAAGTTTAAATCCATTTCCATCAGCCAGAAATATGCATTTATAACCCCATTGCCACGTAAAATCCAGATATACCACTGAGAAATACAGTGGACTTTTAAGTTAGTGGAAAATTGAATTAAAAGATTAAAGTTAAAAATGTACAAAATCTTATTTCTAACATAAGCTACATCAAGATCAAAACACTAAGTGTTGATGCCTGCCATTTGGTTTGTCCTTAAAGAACTGAACGTCTTAGGGATTTAACCATTTCAATGCAGTCTCTTTTTATTAGCGTAAGAGAAATGAGTGATCTCTAAAGACATAGGATTTGGAAACAAAATCAGTCAGGGGCTAAACTGTAAGGTGGATGCCTAATGATTTCCTATTGAAATGCTGGCAAATTGCTCTTGTTTGTTGAGAGGAATGAGCAAAGGGCATTATTGGTGGAGAAAGGATCATATGGTGAAGTTTCCTGACATTTATGTGGTAAAGCACTAATATTTTTTGAAAACACTCTCATAATAAACACACTACTGTTCTTTGAACCTCCAGAAAGCCAGCAAGCAAAATACCTCAAGCATCCCCAAATAATGTCATGCATGACCTTTGCTCTTGGATGTCCACAATTTCACTTCTTGGTAGCCACTACCTTCCTTTTGCTTTTTGTCTTTATCTTCTTTTACAATTTTTCCAAGAAATTCTTCAGGATCTTGTCGCCAGCTGATTTGGGTGCAATAATAGTTTTGGCATCCATCAAGCAGAAAGTTTGCTCAACTTTAATTTTTCAATCAGAATTGTGTAAGTGAAATCAGTTGAGAAGTCGGTAATACTAGCCATTGTTTGTGATGTTAATCGTCATTCCACTTCAGTAAGGGCACAAACAAAATTAATTATTCTATCATAATTGCTGTGGTGGGTCTTTTACTGCAGGCTTCATCATTACCATCCTAGTCCCTTCTTAAAACATTATTCATTTACCAACTGGTGATTTCTTTGAGACATTGTCCACATAAACTTTGGAAAGCATTAACTATATCACCATTCTTCCACCAAGTTTCAACATAAATTGGATACTTGTGCTAGCTTCAATTTTAGTAGGATTCATGTTCCTCTGACAGCATTTCTGACAATAGCTTAACTTTCCTTGTTGCTATCAAATTAAGTTGTTTTTCCTAAACTTCTAAGTTTATATCCATTTCATAGTAGAATTCATGTTCCTCTTTTCAAACTGCTGCCTTGTCTTTCTTAGTGCCTCAAACGAGATTCTCTTCAGGTGTGTTTCAAGTTAGTGCAAGTTTATTTTGGTGCGAAAATGTATTTTAAGATCCCTACATAGTTGGTTTTTTTTAAATATGAATTTTTCCCTGAACTTTTTGAAGACTCCTCACTCGTAAATTTCTCTTATTATTTTGGTAGATAAGCTATTTCTCTGCATGATTTATTTAAGAGTTTTAAAAATCGTTAACATTTTGAAATTTTTTGATATGTATGTGAAAGTTTTCTGTTTTGTTTCAATTCTTTTGTGGCTCTTTTTAAAAAACCTATAAGAACTGAATTTTTCCTTAGGTTTCTTAATTTTTTCAGTGTTCTATTTTTCAAAGATTGTGTTCCATTTTGCTTTCCATTGTTGTCCTTTCTGCTGTTTACTTTTTAAAATTTCATATATTTCTTTCCTTCTTTGTGTTCAGCATTAAAAGACTTCTTGACTCTGTGTAGTGCTTCTCCTTGAGGAACTTCCTCTGATAGTCACTTGACTCCTTGGCAAACTCTGGAGAATGCTAACTACCTTGTCTGTTCGTACTGCTGCTACTTCCGGGATTGCTTCAAGGTCTCTTCCAGTTCCCAAGTGGCCTTATACTAAATAAGGAATATTCCTAGAACTGTCTTCATGTGGTGTTTTTCTTCTGCTTGTGTTTTCAATTGGTTTCTTCAATACCATTTCCGTTTATTGTGATGTCTTCTTTCAGGAATTAGTGTAATTTCTCATTCATTAGGTCACATTGTTGATGTATAGAGCTAGAATATTTGTGAGGAGTCATGGTTGAAGGTGTGATTATACATTGCGTTGGGCTGCTGACCGCAAAGCTGTCCGTTCAAAGCCATTAGCCACTAAGCCATGAGAAAGATGAGGCTTTCTTGGAAACTCACAGGGTCGTTCTGCCCTGTCCTATAGAGTCACTGTGAGTTGACATCAGTATAATAGCTACAAGTTTGTTTATTTATTTTATAATTTGCTATGATTTGTTTTTATTTTAAGTGGTACTATTCTTTATCCCTTTGAGACATTTGGGGTTTTAGAGTTGGAGCTGGTTATTTCCAAATGTGCTGCTTCTGTTTTGATGTTATCTTCTGTCCTGCCCAGTGATTCTTAATTTTTTGAGATAATTGATGAATTTAATTCACCATTTGATTAATTCTGTGGGCCTTGACCTTTTATATCCAAATTAATAGCCCTCTCCTACCTGGACCCTAAGCGATGATCAGATATTAATTTTAGCATTACTGGCTTTATAGATGTGTGGTTTTTCTTTTGGATGGTGGTGTGTTGCATTTTTAGTTATGTTCAAAGTGAAGCATTTCTTTAAAAATAATCAAGTTTAAGAAAAAGTTGCCATAAAATGTATTTATGCAGCTATAGAAATGCACAGTATAATACAAGTACAAAGAAAATAGAGTTTTGCCTTCCTATTAAGCATTTTTTAACATTCCTTTTTTCCTTTTTCTCTAGGTTTAACTATAGATCAACACATCATCTTACTTCTCATGGGTTCTATGAATTTTTAAATTGGTTTGATGAAAGAGCATGGTATCCACTAGGAAGAATAGTAGGTGGTACTGTAAGTATATTAGCAATTATTTATTAGATAATTCTGTAGTTACTTGATAATTAAATCATTAATTTTCCAAAGGATGAAGATTCTTGAAATTTTTCTGTTGCTGACTATAAACTATAGGTTCCTAATCTTATTTTCTTATTGCTCACCTTTGGACTATCAGTACATTAGCCACTGTTTCTGACAGCTTGTGGAGTCGGGTATTAGAAAATACCTCTATTCAGGTTTTTTGTGTTAAAGCGGCTCATTTGAAAATTATTTTTTGGAAGGCAGTTGACATTCAATTTAGTTAAAAACAACCTCAACTGCCATTGAGCTAATTCTGACGCCTGGAGATCCTAGTGACAGCGTTGAACTTCCCTTTGGGTTTCTGAGGGTAAACCTCTATGGAGCAGTGAGCCTCGTTTGTCTCAGGAACAGCAGATAGTGGGTTCAAACAGCTGAATCAGATAAGTATTCATTGTCTAGGTCCCAAATCTATGGTTTTCAACCCTCCTCATGCCGCAACCCTTTAATAAAGTTCCTCATGTTGTGGTGACCCCCCCCCCCCAAATATAAAATTATTTTTGTTGCTACTTCTGAACTGTAATTTTGCTGCTGTTAGGCATTAGGTGATCCCTGTGAAAGGGTCGTTCGACACCCATCCCCACCCCCCGTTTGAGAACTGCTGTCTTATATGTTCCCTGAAGTAATTCAAAATAGAGTGCTTTTGAATGAATAGAGAGATTTTGATTTGGGGTTTAGGAATTTTGAAGACAAGTGTGAAAGAAAAGGCCACTAGTTGTCAGAGGAATGTTAAGTTTTGGGTTTTTCTTCTTGGTCTAATTTAATTTTTTAGAACTTGATCAATTTTATTGGTTATTTTTTCCCTAAAGCAAGGAAACCTTTGACTCTGCTGATTATGGTTAATCATATTTGTTTTTTGTTAATGTGTATTACCATTTCTTTGCCTATTTGAGTTTATTTTTTAAATTTTCCCAACAGTTTTTTTAATTCCCAACTATTTTAATGGCATATAATTCACATATCAAACAATTCAGTAGTTCAGTCACATCAAGAAGAATTGTATAATCATCATTAGGAACTCTTTCAGCCAGGATTTTTTTTAAAAAATCATTTTATTGGGGACTTTTACAACTCTTACCACAATCCATACATACATCCATTGTGTCAAACACATTTATACATTTGTTGCCTTCATCATGTCTCAAAACATTTTCTTTCTACTTAAGCCCTTGGTATCAGCTCCTCATTTCCCCCCTCCCTCATGAACCCCTGATAACTTATAAATTATTCTTATTTTGTCTTATCTTTCACTGTCTGATGTCGCCCTTCACCCACTTTTCAGTTATCCGTCCCTGGAGGAGGAGGTTGCATGTAAATCCTTGTAATCGGTTGCCCCTTTCTACCCCACCTGTCACCACCCTCACCACTGGTCCTGAAGAGATCGCCTGTCCCAGATTCCCTGTGTTTCCAGTTCCTATCTGTTCGAGTGTATGTACTTTGGTCTAGCCAGATTTGTAAGGTAGAATTGGGGTCATGATAATGGGGGAGGGGGGGCAGTTAAGAATTAGAGGACAGATGTATGTTGTATCCTTGCTACACTGCATGCACCCTGACTGATTCGTCTCTTCCCCACGACCCTCCTGTAAAGGAGTGTCCAGTTGCCTCCAAGACCATGAGCCCCCAGTCTGCACTTGTCCTTATTCATGGTGACAGATTTCTTGTTCTTTGATGTCTGGTACCGAATCTCTTCAACACCTCCTGATCACACAGGCTTCTTTTATGTGGGCTTTATTGTTTCTGAGCTAGATGGCCATTTGTTTACCTTTAGGACCCCAGACGCTATCTTTTGATATCAGCTTTCTTCACCATGTTTGCTTATGCACCATTTATCTTGAGCGATCGTGTCATAAAACTTAGCAACATGGAGTGCTAGTTTAATAGAACAAAGTATCCTTGCATTGAGGGAGTACTTGAGTGGAGGCCCCACGTTCTTCTGTCACCTTAATACTACACCTATAAATATATGCACATGGATCTATTTCCCCATTCTCATATAAATATATATATGTATATGCCTGTATATAGACGTCCGTAAATGCCCTTTCCCTCCTAGTTCTTTCCTCTTGCCCCACTATCATGCTCAGCTTTCATTTGGGTTTCAGTAATTCCTCTTGGTTACATTGCCTTTGATCAATCCCTACCAGACCTCTTACATCCTCCTGGCCACTGATTTTCGTATCACTTGTTGTTTCCTTATCCCTGAGTTTGTTAACACCACTTCCTTGTTAACTCCCACTCCCACTCCCCCATATCCCACTGGAACATAGGCCAATTACTTTCTCCTCCAGATTGTTTATCCAGCCTATCCTATCTAGATAGACCTGCAGAGATAATAATACACACAAAAACAAGACAGAACAAAAGAAAACAAATGATGACAATGACAAAAAAAAAAAAAATGAAAGCCTGTGAGTAGTTCAAGGTCTGATTGTTGACCTTTAGGAATATTTTCCAGTCCAGTCTGATGTGGTGCCAAGCCCTGGCCCCCAGATTCCATCTTTGATACACCCTTGGGATTTCCTTGTTCTGCTCCCTTTGCTGTTCTGTTGCATGCCCTTAGTGTTTTGCCTCCACGTGGTGACTCAGATCGGGCCCATTTCCCACACCGTCTCCAGTGTTGTCTTCTGTAGGGCCATGTGTCAGTGAGGGATGTTGTGTGTCCCGGCTATAGGGGCTTCTCTGTGCATTGGCTGTTATGAGTGGGGATATCATCCTCAAGACTTGGTGGGCCAGGATGTGCTCCCCTCTCTCTTCCTCCCTCTTCATTTGCTCCTATGCGCTCTGATCAAACATGTCCCTCGCTCTGAGCTGTGGCGTCAGTGTTTTCCTCTGAAGTAAATTCTTAGAGGAGGGACAGCTGCCCATGTAGCCAGCCCCTTAGACCTTTGTTTGAATTTTTTTTTTTTTGGGGGGGGGGGTGCGGGGCATCACTGCTCTCCGGTGGTGGGAGTAGGAGGCCCAGCCCCACTGCTGGAATTGAACCTCCGTCCCAGTGGGCCGCAGTCCCGCACACAAACACTACGCCACCGGGGCTCAGCCCCTGTTTGAATTTATTTTTATGCTATTTTTCTCACTTTTTTTTTTTAAGCCATCTTCTAATCTTTTGGCTTTATTCCAGAAACATTGGTTTTGCATTTTTAAAAAATAGTACTTCATTGTGGTTTTGGTGAACACTATAAACTGTTTAGGTTACCATTCAACAGTTCCTACACAAATTGTTTGTTTGTTTTTTGGGCATCACTGCCCTCTGGTGGTGGGAGTAGGAGGCCCAGCCTTTGCTCCTGTGGAGCCGCTGCAGGAATTGAACCTCCATCCCAGTGGATGGCAGTCCCCTGCACAACCACTATGCCACCAGGGCTCAGCCTGTTCCTACACAAATTGTTCAGAGTATTGGCTCTAGTCTTCATAATGTGAGAATGTTCTTAGTCCCATTCTACTTTTCCCTGCACCCCTACACTCTCATCTTTGGTTTTGCAGTTGATTTCTTTTTTTTTAAGAAGCACAATACTTGTGATACCTTATTTTGTGGGCCAATGTATTTTCTTACTGAGAGATGACTGAATTCAGCACATCTGGTGTCGAAAAGCAAAATTTCAGCATGGGGTCAAACTGGAATGAATTAGTTTGCAGCCCTGATCTAAAGAGTATCTCAGGGCTATCAGGGTCCATTGGCAATATTCTTATTATTATCTAACTCAAACTACAGTTTAATTTCCATTAGTCATTCCTCTTTGGATCATAGGTTATTTAAATTTTCGTTTTCTAGGATAAGAATATTTCTTCATTATGATTTCTGCTTCAAATTTACTATTCTAAGAACAAATTCTGTACTTTTCAGTTCTTTGTGAAATTTACCAACTTTGTGAGGTAGGATATAGACAAATGATGTAAATATTCTCTTTGAGTTTAGAAAAAGAAGTGCTTTAAGAAAAAATGAAGTGCTTGTGGTGTAGTGGGTTATGTGTTGGGCTGCTAATAGCCAGGTTAGTGGATTGAACCCACCAGCGGCTCTTAAACAAAAAGATGAAACTTTCTTCTTCTGTAACAATTTACCTTCCTAAAACCCACTGGGGCAGTTCTACTCTGTCCTGTAGATCACCTCTGAAGTTAAACCCGCTTTTTTTCTTTTTTTTTTTTTTTTGGCTTCACTGCCCTCTGGTTGTGGGAGTAGGAGGCCCAGCCTTGCTCCTGGAGAGCTGCTGCTGGATTTGAACCTTTAGTTGTTGTTTGAATGCTGGGAAGCAGTGTATTTTTCATGTTTCTTGTTTTTCTTGTTGATACTTTGTTGCATTTCTGGTTTGGGAAAATCCTCTTAACCTTTGAGATAAACAGTTAAAGACAAAATAAGACTATTAATGATAGTTCCCTGTGTGGGAATAGTTAGAGGATCTGACTATTGGAGGGTAAGGGTGGTAAATGTTTATTACCTGTAATTCTAGTGCTAATTTAATGCTAATCCTGCCACATTGTATTAATATTTGATGACTGTAGTTTCTATCTTGGTGTATAACCGTTGTGTCTTGGATTCATCGTCATTGCCTGGTGGTTTTCTCTGAGAATTCCAAGCCCTGGAGTGTGGACCAATGGTCTAATAGTAATCTTTTTCGTTTGCCTTTGCTGGAGCCCTTAGAGGTTTCTGTGCTTTTAGGAGATTTTTTAGAGATCATTTCTCATTTTGAGGATTCTTATGCCAAATTTAGTTACAAATGGGAACCCAAATTCACACGTCAATGGAGTTTTAAAAATTTAACCTATATTTTATTTCAATTCCAAGTTTTAGAAGTAAGGTAAAGCTTCTCGATGGATGAATAAAATTTGTCTAATATTATTTTAATAAGCCAGGACATCTTATCTAGACCCTACCTTATATTGGGAACTAGACTTTTCCTCTCCAATCTCTGTTGGATGGGTGGTACCATATGTACTCAAGAATAAGCTGACCCAAATATCAGCTGAGGCATATAATTTTACCACAAAAACTTCATTTAAAATGTGCTGAAAAACTTTGCTTATACACAAGTATATGTGGTAATTCCCCAACCTCCAGTCCCTGAAGTCTATTGGGTCACTCTTTTTTTTTCTTCTGTGGGCTCCTATGGCATGAGTATCATTTTGAATTTCTTAATCACTTTTAGCATTTAGAGAACTTCTCACCCCGTCTAAATATTGATTGCCTTGTGTTTTAGTAGCGTGGCCTTTCCTCAAGACTTGATGTACTGTAATTTGGTGCATCAGTTCAATGTACCATATTGCATGGAAATAGTGACCTACATTGAGAAGTATTTTCATAAGTGTAGTTTTTTTAGAAGGATAACGACAGAATCATATCCTAAGACTGAAGTATTGAATGTGAGATACAACAAAAATTTCCTTTTTAAAGAATAATGAAAATTTTGTCTTGGGCCCATCTTTCTTTCTCCCCATTAAACAAGGGAGGTGAACTAAGGACACGAAGACTTGTGGTTTTAAGTAGTGAAACTGGTAAAGAAAATTTATAGCTTCAGTGATGGAGGAAGAAAATGATCTTTTAGAATTTAGCCAAGAGTAAAAATGTAAACGCGTATTTTAATCACTGAAGAATATCTCCATCCCAGTGGGCCGCAGTCCCGTGAACAACCACTACGCCATCGGGGCTCAGCCCGAAGAATATCTTTTTTAAAAATATCCTGCGTGCTATTCTTTGAATACTGTCAATATCTGATCTTCCTTATCTTATTGTGAGGGTCAGGACTAACTGGTCTCTCCCAGTATATTATTTCCTTTTCATTTCTTAGAAATTTTTAGTAGCATAAAAACTCACATCCTTCCAAGAGTCCTAAATCATTGATTTTTTTAATTCACCAGCTGCCCGATCATTTCCTAGCTAAAAATGGCTTAGTTTCATAATTTTCAGCTTATTAAAAATTATTTATAAATTTCACATAATTCATTTTGTGTTCCAAGTTACACTTCACCTTCTCTCCTTTTTCTCATTTCCTTTTACACATACAACTATGGGCAAATTCGGAATGTTTTGTTAAGTTAGTTTCCTATAGCATTTTGCTGTTACATGTTTTCAGTTTTAATCGTTGCTCCTTTACATTCCATCTTTTTCTCTTTATATATGTGTCCCTCTATGTTAAACTTTTTTTGTACTATCCAGTCCAAAATGCACATTTTATTTTGTCGTATATAAAGAAGATAGGATGTGAATTTTGTTGTCCAGTTTATTATATAGACTATGAAAAATTTAAAAAGTCTTCTTTTTAGTATTTTCAGGTATTTTGTTTACATATGATTAAATTTTCCCTTCTTTCTTTCTAGGTTTATCCAGGATTGATGATAACAGCTGGCCTTATTCATTGGATTTTAAATACATTGAATATAACAGTGCATATAAGAGATGTATGTGTATTTCTTGCACCAACTTTTAGCGGCCTTACATCTATATCTACTTTCCTGCTTACCAGAGAACTTTGGAACCAAGGAGCAGGACTTTTAGCTGCTTGTTTTATTGCTATTGTACCAGGTTATATATCTCGATCAGTAGCAGGATCCTTTGATAATGAAGGCATTGCTATTTTTGCCCTTCAGTTCACATACTATTTGTGGGTAAGTAACACTTACTGTTTTGTTACCATTAATGTCCATGACCTTTCTGTTATGAACACTGTAAATTGTATTGCTTAGATCCAGGAGGGAAATGTTTAGTCCCACATTTGTTGTTCATCAGTTAATCATATAGAGCTCATTGTTACTGTTCACGATAGATTTAATAATCTATTAAATATTTTTAAATATGTCATGAGCTATTTTTTCCTCTTGGTCTAGTTTCATATGTGTATGCAGAATTTAATTTTCAGAACAGTCTTGGAGAAAATACTGTTTTCCCTACTTTAGAAACATAGCTAAACCAAACTTACTGTTAGTTGTGACTCACAGATCATTAAAAAAAGAAAAGGTTATCAAAATGCAATCTGTTGGTTTGTTTTAGGAGAGAGAGGTAAGAAAGAGTTATTTAGTCAACTCGAAATGTGGTTCAGTGGTTTGGAATTCACATTGTTTCCCAAACTTGAAATTGTTACTATTGCTTTTGCTGTTATCACAAAATTGAAATGTAGTTATTTTTGTCACATTTTGCATGAAAAATGATGTTGCTTGCTGAGTTCAGAATCAAAGCCTGCTTACAGTCTTTTGTTAGTTGAACTTTTAGTTGATGTTGGTAATTTTCAGAATGTGGAAATAACCCAAAGTTTTATGCGGATACTTTTTCTCGCCTCTATATTGAATTAAGTATATTTAAGGAGATAAATGAATGGCAGCATGATTTTTCTTTTTAATAATTTTACATATTTTAAAACATTTAATTTGGTGGATATTTTTGCCTGGCCAAGAATTCGAAAAGAGAATGTTGCAGGCTGAGCCCTGGTGGCTTAGTGGTAGTTTGAGGGACTGCGGCCCACACGGTTGACAGTTCAAATCCAGCAGCAAGGCTGGGCTTGCTACTCCCACCACGGCATTGATGCCACAAACAAGGAAGAAAAAAAAAAGAGAATGTTGCAATCACTCACGAAAATTTATTGCTTAATCTTGAGTTTAAAAGAGAGTTGAAAAAAAAGAGAAAAAACAACAGTTGTGACAAGAAGGTGCTAAGACGCAGCAAGATGTCGCAAGTGCTCCTGAAGTGAAAGTACTCTTGGAAACCTAAATTATTGAATGTGTGGAGAGAGCTGAGTGACTGGGACTGCTGTCATTCATGATGCCTTTTAAAACTAGTAAACTTTCTAAGTTTATAGAAATAATTGGTGTAAATGTGGATAGAGCTTGGCAGCTTAACAATATATCATTTACTTTTTAAACAGATTGTTTTGTTTTGTTTTGTTTTGTTTTGGGGGGGCATCACTGCCCTCAGGTGCTGGGAGTAGGAGGCCCAGCCTTTGCTCCGTGGAGCTGGAATTGAACCTCCGTCCCAGTGGGCTGCAGTCCCGCGCACAACCACTACGCCACCGGGGCTCAGCCCTAAACAGATTGTTTTTAAAACAGATTTATTTGGTTTATAAAATAAATTTCATCACGAAATTGTAAAAATGAGCTGTATACGCTTCGTGATGGTGATTATTCTCAAGGATAGCAGAGTAGTTTTGGGGAAACAGTATGAATAGGGTGCTTAATTATGTCAGTAAAAAATTATGTAATATGCAATACATGTTGCAAATAAAGCATTTATAGGTTTGATTGACAGGATTTATGACTTAAATTATTCTCAATTGTTATATGGGTTTGAAATTATTTAAAGGAATTTTAAAAACAGTATATTCTGCAAGCAGGAAATTTAGGCAGTATAGAAAAAACAAAAAGGGAAAAATATATATAAATAAAAGAAATGTAGTTTGTAGCTTGATTTGGGAAGTACTGATTTTAAGTACATTTTGCTTGATTTTCAAACAACTACTTGACAGTAGCTAACTCCTTTAGTTTTTTAGCTTTTTATTTTCTTACGTAGGTATTGTCTACAAGACAACCAGACTAGTTATTTTTTGACACCAAGAATTTTTCCCTTGCCCATTTTTCTTTGCTTTTGCCCATTTCCAAAGCTAATTTTCTATCTTCCAGCTCAGTATTTTCTTCAAAATTTCTTGGGAAAAGGAAGCGCTCTAATGTTAGTTTATCTGCTGAATAATCTACAATGTGGAATATTGCTTTTTATTTTTTTTTTCCCAGAACTTTACAAAGTAAGAGATAATGGTTGATTAAGGTATAAGTTGCTCAGAAAGGTTAGGTAATGTACTTTCTAATCTTACAGAGCTAGGTTTTGAAGCAAGTGTTTGTGAATTTGAAACTTAAGGGCATCTTAGAGTGCAATTATTTGCTAGTTAAAAATTTATTCTGATTTTCTTGTAATAGATTATAGCAGTTTGAACCCATGACATTGTGGATTACATAACTGTTTTATCTCAGCACTTTAAAGACCATATATATTTTTTTACCAACTTACCCAAGTGTGACGACTGTTAGTTTTTGTTTGTTTTTTTGTATTAAACCATAAACATGAATAAACTCGGGATACATCCACAATGTGTTAAGAAGTCTTAGCTATGTTAAAAAGAGTAAAAAAATAAGGAAAATGTGCTTTTTTAATGGAGAAATGTGGTTCAGCTCCCTGACAGCAGAGAGGTTCACTGGTTCTACCAGACCATAGCTTGTCTAGAGTTGCTCTTGCCAAAACTGTGCATTGCATAGTATGGTCGTTGGCAACCTCTGGTGTGGATGTACAGTAGAAGGTGAGGTTCCATTGTGGCCAGAGGCCTTCAGAGTATGTGGGCTATGATTATTATGTCAAGGGGTACAGAAAGATTATCACCGGATCAAATGGTGCCAGGTTCCAGAGAGACTGCATTCCGGGCTAGTAGCTGGTATGGGCTTTACTTTACACAGCTCCACCTAACCAGGAAAGAGAGCCTGCTCTGCAATACTGTACCTTTAGATCCCTCTGCTGAAAAAGCTCAACATAAGCTCACCTTAAGGAACAATTATAAATGAATTCTAAACATCTGTTGAAGGGTGCATTCAAAATCGATATACAAATTATTAACTGAAATTCAGGTATGAGAGAGTGGATGATGAATAGTCAGTTTCAAGCTTTTTCAGACGTTTTTTCTTCTTTAGCTTTAGTTTGCTGGGTAGCTTATCTGTCTCTCTAAAGTTAAGTTGAATTATTTTTCTTCTAATATTCTCTCTCTGTCATGAGACCTATAAGTTTGTCTAGGAACCCTTGGTGGTGCAGTGATTTTGACAATGGGCTTATAACCACATGGCAATATGTTTCAACTCTACCAATCACTATGCTGGAGAAAGATAAGGTGGTCTGCTCCTGTAAAGAGTTTAAGCCATGGAATGATTTCAGAGCTTAAATTGTGAACACTAGGTTTACAGAAGGCTATGGATGACAGTGGAAGCTCACAGTTTATTTGCAGAGTCCCCTCATGGATTGAACTGGTGAATTTCCTCTGACCATAGTCTAGGTATGTGGCTAGCCTTGCTGTCAGACAGAGAGCATTGTAAAGTGGATTATGACAGATGCACTTGGGTTAAAATGTAAGCTCTGTTATTGTATTTGCTTTTTGACTCCTTTTATAATTGTTTAAGTTTTTAATATTTTCTGCTTTTCAATTGAGTCTTTTTTGTTTTCTCATTGTTAGGTTTTGTGTGCTTGCTTGTGTGTGTGTGTGTGTGTGTGTGTGTGTGTGTGTGTGTGTTATTTATATGATTTTCTGCCTATGAACTTCAGATAGGTAAATTTATAGAGACAGTAACTGGATTAACAATTACTAGGGACTTAACAGGGCAGGTTTTGGGAAAATGGAAAGTTGATATCCAGTGTGTGAAGAAAGTGTTCTGAAATTGTGCTGATGATATGCTCACTCTTCTTAATATGATTAAATTGTATGCTATGTGAATTCTATACCAATAAAAAAGTTATAAAACTTAGAGTCGTGAGTGGGTTACTAGGAATTAGAATCAATTTGATGGCAGTGGATGTAACTTTGCTTTTCCTTGTCCTTGGGATTTTTTTTTTTTTTTTGCTTCCAGCCCATCTCACTGTCTGCAAACACCATTACCATTTACGATTAGGCCTTTTGGAACATACCTGCCCTCCTTTAAAATATCCCCTCCTTTTTTCTGTCTTATGGATACAATTTGGGCAAAGCCACATGGTTCTTACTCCTTCTGCGCTCTGAAGGTAGATAAAATAAGAATAATGTTTAATCTGCCCTAGTGGAAACTTCTCACTTATAAAACGTTGGAACATTTTATTATGTCAACTATACTCTTCACCTTGACCTTATTTCTCCAAGTTAAAGGTAATCTTTAACTTTTCAAAATTAGGGAGGAGAGGTTATGTTTTAGAGGAAGGGGGAAACATACTGCGATACTACATTCAAAACACACTTTAGCTAGTCTGAAGGAAGTCAGCTTGCCACATTTTATTAAGCCCTGGAAACTCAGAATGCATTTTTCTTTATTTCTGTCCCTCTTTCTCATTGTGTTTTTTGTCAAGTTTGTTTTACAATACTCCCCCCGCCATTTGAATTTCCCTTGTAGTTTGTTTTAATGTTATCATTCTAGAGTCCCATTTTAAAACTACAGAATTTACTTGGAAATAGCTTTCCAAGACATTGTTAAATTTAAACTTCGACCCATCAGCTGTTCATCTTGAAAAACATGAGATGTGGTCTCCTCCCTTAATAATCTAGGACCCCTACAGTGAGTCTTGGAGGTAAAGCTGCCTGTGTGGCATAAGTTTAGTGAATATTTTAAAGACAGATCTTTTAATGCAGAAGTGATTATATTGGGATTTATATTTTGTCATTTTTTAATTTTCATCGGTTAAGATTATCTTTAGATCAGATTAAATTGAGACCTCTACTTATAGATCAGTAATCCTTGCAGCAATTTATTTTAGGAATTTGTTGTTGTTGTTATGGTTGTTTGTTTGTTTTGTTTTGTTTTATTTTGGGGCATCACTGCCTCTGGTGGTCATGGGTGCTACCCAGTGCTGCTCCTGAGAGCCACCACTGGATTCGAACCGCTAAGCCTGCGGGCTGCAGTCCCGCACTCAACCACTTACACCACCGGGACTCGGCCCCCTATTTTAGGAATTTTAGTCTCTTGTTTAATGTGTCTGCAAATTTCTAAAGGTAGTAATAAAACAGTTTTAAAATGTGTGCTCATGGAATTGTACATGAAAGCAAGTATAGGCTTACTGAACAAATGTCTAGTGGGATTTTTTTGCTTTCTATAATGCTTTCACCATAAGAGTCTTTAAATGATAAGCCTTCCTTAACGGATAGCTAAGACATAATTCTCAAAAAAATTTTTATGAGTGCCTTTTGCTAAGTCATGGAAATTCTGTAGATTCTTTAGTTAAGGTTATATTGTATTGGTGCTAATCATTTTGGTTTTTCTAATGGCAGAGTTTTTAAACTTTATTTTTATTTTTTTTATTTTATTGGGGGCTCATTCAACACTTACTACAATCCACACATATATCCTTTGTGTCAAGCACTCTTATCATTCTCAAAATACTTGTTTTCTACTTGAGCCCCTAGCTAATCATTTTAAGATAGAAAAAGCTAAGTGAAAAAAATGTACATTTTTGTAATGAATATGATTCTTTTTACTGAAAAGAAGATGAAAAAGAAACATGTCTGATCCTTGACTTGTGTTACAGGTGCATTAGACAACATTTTATTGCAAGTGTTCAAATAACCTTGACTTTATAGCTTAAGTTTACTAAATATTTAACTTGTAAAAAACTTAAGGAGCATTTATAAACACCAGCTGCTTTATTTACTTATTTATTTTTATTTTTAGGTAAAATCAGTAAAAACTGGATCAGTGTTCTGGACAGTGTGCTGCTGCTTATCTTATTTCTATATGGTAAGGTTTCGTGTTTGAAACCACATGAGCTCCAACAGGTGTTGGTATTGTCAGTTGGAATATTTCCTCTTCCTTCTCCTTCCTTATCTAGGGCATGTTCTCCACTTCTTTTCTGTTAAAGTCCTATGAGTTTGATTTTGTTTCACTTGTTCTTTTTCATTATTACTATGCTCACTGTTACCCCCATTCTCCTCACCCTGTGTCCTGTGTAAACTACCGAGAAGATTCTGATTAAGTATTTCAAATACAATATTGAAGTAATTGAAACAAAAGGTTCTACATTTGGGATTGTGTAGAACTTTTGTTATATTGTTAGTAACTTTTAGATGGATGTTTAGACTTAAGTTTTAATATTTTTCTATTGTTTCTAGCTGGATTATTTTCAGTAACTGACAAAGAAAAAATGTTTTCTAAGTTAAATTGCTTAACAATTAAATAATTTTAAATCATACACTAAAATTATGTTTTACAGTATTGGAATTGAATTAAGTAGTTACTCAGTAAAATAATGTATAGTCATCTCAATTTAGTGAAATAAACATAGAACAGAGAAATTTGAACTCTGAAAAGCCTTGTGAAAATAGCAGTAACGCAAATAAAGATGAGATGGAAAGAATTAGAAAGTTAAAGAAGTAATTTTCTTCTAGCACCATTCTGACTTTTTTCTGTTCCTTAAAATAATGAAGAAAATCCCTTTAAATGAATTTATATAGACCTAGAGGAGCCCCTGGTGATACAAACAGTCCGTGTGCTTGAGTGTTGGTTGAAAGACTGGGGCTGAGCCCCGTAGCGTAGTGGTTGTGCATAGGACTATGGCGCACTGGGATGGAGGTTCAATTCCAGCAGCGGCTCCACAGGGGCAAAGACTGGGCCTCCTACTCCCACCAGTGATGCCCCCCCCCCCAAAAAAAAAAAAAAAAAAAGAAGAAGAAGAAAGGCTGGTGGCCTGAGTGCACCCAGAGCAGGTATTGAAAACCACAGTTGTATTCTGATATGCCTGGGGCCACCATGAATCAGAATAGACTCACCAATATCTAGTTATAGGACAGAAATAAAGGGAATAAGTAAATGGCACCATATTTTGAAAGATTGTACATAAAACCAGCAAGTATTTAACAGTTTATTTTCCACGTGTTTCAAAGTTTTCTGTGTTTTTAATGGATAAAATAGGGAAAGTAGCATATTAAAGTTAAGGCTCAATCTTTAGAATGCTAGAATCTAAATCATTACCTCACATCTTCCAAGTTAGCTTGTAAACGACCGACATAATTTTTGCAAGAGATTGTTTAAGGTTTGATTCCATATTATCTCTTCCTTTTCTTGCCTTTCTCTCATGACACGGCTTACATGTAGTAATTTAACACTGAAAATTAATAGTCTTAGTTAATGGTTTCTTGTAGATGTTAGTTTGTTTCCATATTATCATAATCCTTAAAAATTTTTTTAGAACCTGAGACACACAATCTGCAGTTATATTCAGTAATAAGAAACCCCATCCTCTTAAAAGACTTAAATTTGGGGGGGAAAAAAAGCAGATGTACTATAAGGATTATTATGTTAATATTGATTTTTGGTGAAATAGCATGTAACAACACAATAAATTAATATCCTTGTATATTTAATAAGCTAAATCTTTGAGTCTAAAACATTGTAGATAAGAGTAGCTTTAGGGCTGAGCCCCGGTGGCGCAGTGGTTGTGCGCGGGACTGCGGCCCACTGGGATGGAGGTTCAGTTCCAGCAGTGGGGCTGGACCTCCTACTCCCACTACCGGAGAGCAGTGATGCCCGCCTCCCCCCCCCCCCCCCAAAAAAAAAAAGAGTAGCTTTATTAGAATATGGTTTAACCTATAAATCTCTTAAAGTGATTATTGGTATAGTGGTTTTTTCAAATTAATTATCAGAGCACATCCAAGAACTTTGTAAATGGCAAGACCATAATGCCTCTTAGTAAATACTTGAAAAAAATATATAAGTATTTTTGCTTAAAAAAAAAAATAGGATCTTCTCATTTTAATCTTTTATTAGTTGCTAGTATTTCTTCACTTACTCTGACTAAATAGTATTATCTTAACTTTGTAGCCCAGAAAACATTAAAGTTGGATCTTACTTTGCAACATATTTGCAGGGTATTCTCTAACCTTTCTTGCAACATATTATCAAAAAGTAGGTGACTTAAAAACCATTTTTCTATTTAAAATATTTTATGTGTATATAAACCAATTCAAAAGTTACAATATTTTAACTTTCTTAATGAAATTTACTGATTTGAAAAATGTCTACTTTGTGTACAAAAATATTGGATATATATTATCTTGCTAGTTGATATGAAATAAAAGTTATAATTAGACTAGCAAATGCTATTAAAGTTTGCGTCTAAACATTTCTCAAAAGTACAAAAATTCTTAGTGTCTTGTATTTGTTGCGTGTTAAGACTGTCATGACAAGAAAAGCTTAAATATAAACCATTTCACCTTAGCATTTTCTTTTTCCACAGGTTTCTGCTTGGGGTGGTTATGTGTTCATCATCAATCTTATCCCACTGCATGTGTTTGTGCTGTTACTCATGCAGAGATACAGCAAAAGAGTCTATATAGGTGAGTGACTTGACATTTCACATTTTTAAGAGGTTTTATATATTTGTCATTACACAAATATTTCTTTATGGTAAGAAATAAGACACATGAAATGGTAAAAACAGTTTTTATTTTGCTTAGTGAGGGTAAGACATTGTTACGTTCAAGGCTTTGATTATAAGCTTTTCCTTAATGAGTTTTCAGAAATTAAGCTTGGTTTAATATTTGTCAATCATTTCCCCCTTTTGTTACAATGATCACTTTTATTATGAAAATTATTCACATCTCTTGTGTCATACATATTATTCAAATTATTCAAATTCAGCTTTATCACTATAAGTGGTTGAACATTCTCAAAAACCCCTTATTTTGTATAGCTCACAGTACAAAATATGCCAAGTGTCTATTTTCTTTAGAAAACTTTTCTCTTGAGGTTCTAACACAATTTTTTTTGGATGTTTAGGGATGATGTCTTACCTTAGCTCATTTTCTACAATAGAGAATAGCTTTTGTTGAATTAATTAGAGAAATTGTAGTAACATATCACACAGTTCTATTATAGTGTTACCAAAAAGCCATAATACAAAGATAAGGTGTTGAATAATAGCTCGTTTTTATAAATATGTTAGCTTTCCCAAATAGTTCCGCATTTTCTCAGAAAGTTACACATAGGGTTATTTACCTTTTGGTCCAGCAATTCCACTTCTATTTTCTCCCAAGAGAACTGAAAATACATGTTCACACAAAACACGTACATAAATGTTCATAGCACATTATTCATAATAGTTACATAATGAAGACAACCTGATAGTCATCTATTGATTAGTGAATAAGCAAAATGTAGTAGAGCCATAAAATGGAATATTAAATAGTCATAAAAAGAATTGAAGTGCTAATACATACTACAACATGGATGAATCTTTGAACCATTATGGTAAGTGAGAGTAACTAGGCTAAAAAGGCCACATATTAGTGTGTATGTAGATGAAAGGGTCGAAATAGTGAAATAGAGGCAAGAAAGGACATTAGTGGTTGCCTAGGAGTTGGAGAAGAAATGAGAGAGAAAGGAGTGGGTAAGGACTGCTAGTAGCCTCAGAATTTCTTATTAGATTGATCAGAAGTGTTTTTGGTATTAGTGATAGTTGCACATTATTGTAATATACTAGAAATCTCTGACATATACTTTTAAAAAGAGTGACTTTTACAATGAATGTATAAATTATGTGAATATAAATTATATTTCAATTCACAATTGTAAAACTATCATAATGTATCAGTTAATATTTATAAACATTTTAGCCATCACGACTGCACTAATATACCAAGTTCTTAATGTGTACCACAACTTATTAAGTTTTTTGCATGTATTTACTCAAGCAATTTCCCTATCTTAAAACTGTCTCAAGAAGTAGATGAAGGTTTACTCAGGGGGGCATCAGATTTACATTTAGCAGTTCATGCGCATTTTGTTTTGACTCATCCATTGCAATCCCCTCAGTGTACCATTGCTATCCCACTTCTGTGTTTCCTGTTTCCACTCTACTTTCTTACCTTTCTGTACTTGATCCTTGGATGAATGCTGCCTTTTTCATCTTAAATGGTTGGTGTTCCAACACTAGGGTGAGTTCAGAGCCAGACTTGTCTGCTGACTTTTCATCATCATTTCCTCTGGATGGGCTGAGACCAATAGTAAGAGCACAAATAATTGCTTTTGTCTTTTTGAGACCCCAGTCTCATCAAAGTAGGATATAGAATATTGTCTTTGTGAACTGTTAACTCCAGTTAAGCTTGGCATCTTGTGACACCATAACTCATAACAACACCGATGGGATAGATAACTGTTACTATCCCTAGTCTATAGAGAAATAATAATGTGCTCAATATTATATAGCTAATAAAGGGGTTGGAGCCTGAATGCTATTGTTTGGCTTCAGAGCTCATGATACTAGAAAGCATTCATAACTGTTGCTTTCCATATAAATAAATACCTTATTATTGGGATATAATATATCAAGATAACTTAGCCATCTGCTTTGACAAACCTTTGTAGAAAGTAGTTGGCATTTAGGGAAACGCATAGTAGATTAAACTATTCCAAAATATTTTTAATGAGTACAAAGAAAAACTTTTTTTGAGTGAAATGGCTATGGAAGAGGAACTAAAAATGTGTTTTTAAGAAAACAGGTCTTAAAATGTAATGATGGGGCTGAGCCCCAGTGGCGTAGTGGTTGTGCGCGGGACTGCGGCCCACTGGGACTGAGGTTCAATTCCAGCAGTGGGGCTGGGCCTCCTGCTCCCACCACCAGAGAGCAGTGATGCCCCCCCCAAAAAAACAAAACAAAACAAAAAAATGTAATGATGATGGGAATAGAGTAGGGAGAAGATTTTCATGAAATCCCCGTGAATAAGGAAGAAAAGTCAAGGGAGTGAGAAATCTTCAGATAAACGCATTGTTAAAAGGTCAAATGGAAATATTTTCTATTTAGAAATTTGAAGCTGAAGCTGTGTCCATCTCTCTTTGAGTGAGAACTGAAAAGGACCTTTGATTTGGTATCTAGAATTTCTCTAGTCACCTTAGAAAAGCATGCAACTGACTTGGTTGACTTTTTTACAATGTTTTTTCTGAAGGAAGAAACAAAATAGCTTTTATTTTATCTTTTATCTTACTCTACCCATGTGTAACTAAGGCTATTTTTTGGTGATTTTATGTTGCTTTCCATAACATTTTAAATGGACAAAAGGTAGTGGTATAGAGGTCATGTTTCTCCTTTGTTCTCAGTGTGTCAGGAATAACATCAGATTTAACTTAATGGCTTTGGACAACATGGAAACACTGCAGAGTGATTTTATGAGTGCACTTTTGGTTTTTAACTTATAGCATCTATTGTCTCTGATAATCCATCAACATAAAGCACAAATGTTTTGATGAAGAGATAAAGATCGCCAAATGGTAAACTATCAGAAAAGTTTATAAAATAAACCCACAAACTAAATTACATAAAATAAAAACAAATTATTTGAAATAAAATTTTAAACAATTTGCTTTTTGACTACCTAATTTTTTTTCAGAATTGATTCTTAAAGCAGCAAATGGTCACTTTGGTTCATATGTAGAAAGGAGGGACATAGAAGGTAATAATGGAGTAGCATGGGAATGGTGGCAAGCTATAAGAAAAGCTGAGGTAGGGGGCCTCTTTCCTTAGAATTGTTTTGGAAGAGAAAAGTTTAAAATTGAAATTTGTAAAGAAGATCCCTGTAGCTCTTAGTGAATTTTACTATATGGGAAATGAATTGTACAACATTTAAACTTCAGATAAGACTTTGATGTTTTAACAAACACACCCAAACTTTATTTTGCATGTGTAGGAAAGTGGGGGTGCAGAAATGATCACATGACTGATGTGTAAAATAATTTAACTTTTTTTATTTTATAAAAAATGAAAAGTATATCATGTACTTTCATTTCATACGGATTATTCTGGGATTGTAGAAAAATACATCTTGAATAAAGATGTCCTAGTTGAATTATTGAAGATAGATTCATTTTCCGTGTGGTACAATCTGTCATTGCTAAAATGTGGAAGCAGCTTAAATGTCCATTAAGGAAATGATTATTTAAATTGCAGAGTTGCCATATCACTGAATATTATGCAGCAGTATTTTTTCTCTATTTGATGATATATAGAAAATGGTTTTTTTAAGTAGCAAGGGTTGCCAGTGATTTTTCATTTTACTTCTGTTTTACAAATTCTGTACAAATAAATTTATAAAGGCTGAAATATCATTTTTAGCTGACAGACATGAATTTTAACTCATGGGTAAAAATGGATGCATTAGCTGGATTAAAATAATAGTTTAAAAAGAGGAAAGAAATAATGATTCTAGTGGTAACAGATGATTTTTAAATTTCACTGAAGCAACTTGTTCATGGCACATTTACATTTCCCATCATTAAACAATTTGAGTATAGAGAACAAATTTTTAATATTATCTTGGAAATATATTCCTATTTGCTGATAATCCTCAAAAGAATGAACTGTTAAAAGTATATCATACACTTTAATTTCATATAAATTATTCTGGGATTATATATCTTGTACATGTAGAAAAATAAATGTATTGAATAAATTGAAAATAAAGCAATACTAGTTAGGAGTCGTATTTGTACTTGGCAGCTGATGCAGAACATACCTAAGTTGGTTAAGCTTTAAAGAACAACAATCTTTAAAATATGGCATAAGGTAGTTCTGGAACATAAGAATAGGTAGCTCTAGAATTTATTTGACCTAACTCATTATTTTTGAGGAAATTCAGGTTACTCCATTCATTAGACATTTGCTAAATGTTTAGTCCAGGGGTGCTCAATACATCAATCGTGATCTACTAGCCGACCACAATGTAGTGTGGGTAGATTGCCTGGCATTAAAAAAATAGATGTGAGCGTATTATCAATCCCATCACTTAATTGATACGCAACGCAGCCAATCAGATGCAATCTTAGGTTCAAATGCATTTGCAAACAACTGCACTAAGTACAGCAAAACTGAAAAGCTAAGTTATCGCCAATTTTTAGACCTTGTTTTTTTTTCTCTTATACATGAGAGGGTATTAAAATAAGTGGGGAGCTGGATCATGTAAGAAGACAGACATATCACTTTCATACAAAATGGGATATTTTGACACCACAAGCTGACTTTCAGCTGAAGTCCAGAAGGCACGAACAGTTCTGGAACTTACTCGCAGAGGGAAAGTACCCAAACATGAGAAAATGTGCTGCCTCCTTGACTGCATTATTCAGCTCTACTTATTTATGTGAGTCAGCCTTTTCCCACATAAAGATCATTAAGTCCAAGTACTGTTCCACCATGACTGATGATCATTTGGGAGTGTGCTTGAGGCTGCCTGTCAGCAGCTACTGTCTGGACTAAGCATCCCTGGCTCATTCCATTCAGTGCAAGTCATCAGAGTAAACTCAGGTAATGACAAAAAATATACATAGTTAATTGTTGTGTTGTGTAATATGGACTCATGCAGTTATGCAAGGTACATAAACATACATTGTACATATAATGAATTCTCAATACATTTATGAATGAGTGAATGAATAAATAAATACATGTTTTGCATTTTTGTAAGTAGTTGGTAGATCATTTTGACCTGATCATTTTATAAGTAGCTTGCATGCTAAAAAAGTGTGAGCACCCCTGGTTTAATCAATGCTTATGGTAACTATATTAAGCCTTACGATACAAAGCTGACCAAAAAGACCTTCATATTTAAAAAGTCTATATAATCAATTATATTGCAGATAAACAAATGAGAATGAGGAGAAGTTTATAAAAATCAGTTCAGGATTTTGAATTTGAAGGTCTTGTTAGGCTTTCCAACTAACCATGCCCTTCTGAAACTTTTGGAGGTAAGCTGTAATTTTGAGAGGAGAAAATAGTAATGAGAATGGATTTACAGAGATGTTACGCCATAAGTAAAATTAAAACAGAGATGAAGAGTACAGGCTCCATAGCCAGACTACCAGGATTTGATTTCAGGTTGGGTCACTTTGCTAACTTTGTAATATTGAATAAAATGCTGCTTTATGTCCAACTGTTCTCAGGTCTAATAGAGATAATAACACTTGATACCTCTGAGAGTAAGCTGTGATGATAAAATGATCTAGTATTATTATGGTTGCTTTTAGCAAGAGTAGTACAAAGTGCTCCTTATGAGAGTTTGCTTCTGACAATGTTAAAGTTAGAGAAAATAACAAGTTGAGACGAGAGTTCCAGAGGCTGGGGTTATTATCAAGTTTCAGCGGCTATTAAGACTCCTGGAAGATAAAGCGAAATACAAAACTAGGGATTATTCTTTGTTTTAAAGAAACTAAGTTTTAGGACAGTTATGAGTGGGGAATGAGATAAACAACTCAATGGCAGCCAACATTTTCTTTGTTTTATTGTGGTGAACTATATAGAAAAGGTTTGCCATTTAAACAATTTTTTAAAAATTTGGGGGGGGGGTCATCACTGCCCTCTGGTGGTCGTGGGAGGTACCCAGCCTTGCACCTGGAGAGCCGCTGCTGGATTTGAACCGTCAAACCCGTGGGCTGCAGTCCTGCACTCAACCACCATTTAAACCATTTTAAAGTGTACAGTTCGGTGGCATAAGTTATATGCACTTGTTTAGCCTTCAATTAGTCCCCCAAACCTTATCATCTTCCTAAATAGTAAACAATAACTTTACATCCTCCCCTTACTCGGCCCCTGATAACTTCTACTTTCCGATTCTCTCAACTTACACTTATTTCAGATATTGAACAGAATTGAGGTCATACATTGTTCTTCTCTGTTTGACTAATTTCACTCATTAATTCTAGTTGTATAGGGCATGTCATTTTTACACATTTCGGTTTCTTCAGTGAAAATTCTAGAAACCATTTACATTTACCTCCTACCATTTATGCTGACTTTTATCCATCTGAGACAGATATATCCCCAAATTCATATTTTCCTAAACATTCTAATCTCGAAATGTTCTGTGTGTTCAACCTTACTTCTACAGTTACCTATCAATTTAATCTGAGTTTAAATTGAGTATTAATTCCGTTAAAGCAATTTAGTTAATTGAACATATATATATAACATCGTCAAAAAGTTCTTAGAAAGTAAACATTACAGGTAAAGAGAGACAATGCAGCAGAGATTGTCATACTGACAAACTTAAGCAACCCTTACAACATGTTGAATCTAGTATCTGAAATCTCTACTGTTAAATATTATTTTATATAAATATATAGTATCAGTTTCATTTGTAATCCATGTGTCACTTTGACCTGTGACCTTACAGATAGCTATATAAGAAATGTCATGTATCTAATGTTACTGTTTATAAAACTCTTCCTTGTCATAACATATGTAAGAACTTTATTTCTCCTTTTGGCTGAGTAGTGTTCCATTATATGTTTACGAAAGGCAGTCTTGTGTTAGAAAGGTGATCATTTCCCATGTGTGTCTAAAGCAAATTTGTAATTAAGCCCCTGTGCTTCTTATTTAACCTCACCTGAGTGCAAGAAAAAGACTAAAGCCTTTGTAACAACTTCAAAGCTGCCCAAGCAGTAAGTGAAGGTTAATTGTGATGAAGACTCTTGCTTGGTCCAAAGTGAAAACAAATTTGTGTAATATTAAAGGCCAAACAGGACTGCCTATACTACAATTTGCTTATGGGCATATGCGTGGTTCTCATTTATGCATAATTTTGCAATAAATGGATATTAGTATATCTATTTGAGTGCCTCCTTTCAGTTCATCTTGTTATGTACCTAGGAGTTAAATTGCTTGATCATGCGAAAGTTCTGTGTGTTTAAAGTTTTGAAGAATTGCAAACTTTTCCTTAGTAGCTGCACCATTGCAAAAAAAGATTTCCAGGCTGAGCCCCGGTGGCGTAGTGGTTGAGTGTGGGACTGCGGCCCACTGGGTTGGTGGTTCAAATCCAGCAGCAGCTCTCCAGGAGCAAGGCTGAGCCTCCTACACCCACCAGAGGGCAGTGATGCCCCCCCACCCAGCAAAAAAAACCAAAACAAAAAGATTTCCAGATTATCCACATATCTCAAACACTTGGTATTTCCCCCTTTTTTTTCCCCTATCTGCCTCAAATGATTGTGAATTGGTATATTGTGGCTTTGATCTACTTTTCCCTGATGATTAATGAATAGGAACCCCAGTGATGTAGTGGCCTTACTAACCACCAGAGCAGCAGTTCAAAAGCACCAGCCTCTCTGGGGGAGAAAGATGACACTGTTCCCATCAAGGATTCCAGTCAGACTGTAACCTTCCCTGTTCGGTAGTGTCACTATCAGTTGGAATAGGCTCACTAGCAATGAGTAGTGATTCATGATGGTTTAGCAACTTTTTATGTGCTCATTGGTCGTTGATATATTTTCTTTGAAGAAAATACCATTTCAAGCCTTTGTCCATTTAAAAATTTTATTATGTGGTTTTTATAGGTGGTTTTTTATGTTCTACAATATTAAATACTTTCAATCCAGATTTATGATATACAAATATTTTTTCAAGGTCTATACGTTGTCTTATATTCTTGGTAATCTTTGATGCACAAATTAAATTTTTTTCTAAATATCCTTTATTGTTGTTGCTTTCAGTTTTATGCCAAATCGAAGTCATAAAAATTGTGTCCATTGTCATCTTATAGTTTTAGCTCTCATGATAAGACTTCAAAAAGTTGGCAGAAAATGAAACTAAAATTTTTGAAGTCGGGCTGAGCCCTGGTGGTGTAGTGGTTGTGTGCGGGACTGCGGCCCACCGAGTTGGCGGTTCAAATCCAGTAGCAGCTCTCCAGGAGCAAGGCTGAACCACCTACTCCCACCAGACGGCAGTGATGCCCCCCCAAAAATTTTTTTTGAAGTCTTGACTGACCTATTAAGGTGATTGATACATTTTATGTTAATTCTGTACTTGGTGGCCCACTGAGTTGACGGTTCAAATCCAGTAGCCGCTCTCCAGGAACAAGGCTGGACCTCCTGCTCCCACCAGAGGGCAGTGATGTACCCCACCCCCCAGAAATTATTTTTTTGAAGTCTTGTAAAGGTGATTGATACATTTTATGTTAATTCTATACGTGGCGTGGAGTCCAATTTACTTCGCGTATGAAAGTTCATTTGGTCCACCACTATTTGTTTAAAAGACACTTCTTCCCCCATTGATTATAAGTGGCACCCTTGTTTAAAATCAATTGACTGAAAAAATAAATAAAATCAATTGACTATAGGTATTTGGCCTTATTTTTGTACTCTTACTTCTATCTCATTGGTCTAACTATTTATCTTTATGCAAGTACCATGCTAGTTTGATTATGGAATCTTTTCATTTACTTAGGTCATTCGTTTCTTTCAGCAGTATTTTGTAGTTTTCTTTGTAAAGTTCTTTTGCCTCCCTGGTTCTAGTTATTTTATTCCTTCAGATACTAATGTAAATGGCATGATTTTTAAAATTTCCATTTCAGATTGTATATTGCTGGTATAGCTTTGTTAAATTAGCTTTATAGCTCGAGTGGCTTTCTTACATATTCTTTGGGATTTCTATATAAATAGGATCGTATCATCTATGAAGAAGAAAGGTTTTACCTCTTTCCAATTTCGATATGTTTTATTTCATTTTCATCTAGAATTTTCAGCTAGTGTTGACTACCACTGGTGAAAAGAGTGGGTTTCCCGCCCTGTTTCAAATGCTAGGGTTAAGGCTTAACAGTCATTCACCCTTGAAATAGGATGTTAGCTGTGGGCTTTCATAGATGCCCTTTATCATGTTGAATAATTTCTCTTCTATTCCTGGCTTGTTGAGTGTGTTTGTTATAAAAGGATATTGGAATTTGTCAGATTTCCTTTCTGCTTTGTAATCTTAATTGTTGTATTAAATTGACTGAATTTTCTTATGTTGAGCCACCCTTGCATTCTTGCAATAAACCCCATTTGATCACAACATGTGTAATACTTTTAGTATGTTGTCACATTCGGTTTGCTTTTATATTCATAAGGAATATTACTTTGTCTGTGGGAGAAAAATGAGTCTTTCTATTCCCAGAGAGAGTTAAAAGTCCCAGAAACCCACAGGGATAGTTTTATACTGTCATATACGACGATCATTATGAGTTGGAATTGACTGGATGGCAATGAGTTTTGAGTTTCCATGTTATTTCTCTATCTGGATTCACTTATCAAGGGATCGGTGACCTTCTAGAATAATTTAAGAAATACACACACTCTGATTTTTGGAACTGTTTGAGAAGGCTTGGTGTTAATTCTTTTAAAAAGTTTTCAATGCGGGGCTGAGCCCCGGTGGCGTAGTGGTTGTGCGCGGGACTGCGGCCCACTGGGATGGAGGTTCAATTCCAGCAGTGGCTCCTACTCCCACCACCGGAGAGCAGTGATGCCCCCAAAAAATAAAAATAAAAAGTTTTCAATGCGTACTCAAGTTCTTATCCTCAGAAGTAACCACTTTTAATTTTTAAAATTGTTCCTTCTGTTGCTGTTAGATGCTGTAAAGTTGGCTCTGACTCCCTGGGCCATCTGTCTTCAAGATTATTGTTAGGCTTGCACTTATTACAGCGTCTCTCAATCCCCTCATGAAAGGTCTTACGCTCTTTCATTAATCCTTTATGAAGCATGATATCCTTTTCCAGGGGCTGGTCTTTTCTGATAATATGTCCAAAGTATGTAAAATGGAGTCTCACCACCTTTGCTTCTAAAAAGTATTCTAACTATACTTCCTCCAAATTATTTTATTGTTCTGGCAGTCTGTGGTATGTGTAGTCAGTATTGTACACCAACTCCATCATTGAAGTGCATCAGTTATTTTCCAATCGCTGTTAATCATTATTCAACTTTCACACACATGAGACCATTGACTATACAATGTATGACTTGGTCTATTGTACATAGGCCTTCAAAATGACATCTTTCCCTGTAACACTTCAATGTTAGTCTTGTGTAGCAGATTCATCCGTTGTAATACATCATTTGGTTTCTCTACTGCTGCTTGCATGAACATTGATTGCAGGGCCAGTAAAATGAAATCCTTTGCAATGTCATTCTTGTCTGTATCATGATACTGTCACGAGCTTCAAGTGCCCTTTGCTTTCATCAAGCAAGGATGTCTGTGCAGTGAAGCCCTCCAGTCCTGATGCTGTGCTCTTCTTCATCTGTTGTGCTCAGCATCCAGATTGAATAAGTTCAGTGAAAGGACATAAACCTGATTGCACGCCTTTCCTGACTTTTGAACTATACCCCATTCTGTGTTTTTGCTTTTGTTTGATGACTGCCTTTTGGGTCTGTGTACAGGTTTCGCATGAGCATAATGAAGTATCCTGGAATACCCGTTCTTCTCAGTGTTATCCATAGTTGGTTATCCACACAGTCAAATGCCTTTGCATAGTCAATAAAATACAAGTAAACATCTTTCTGATGTTCTCTGCTTTCAGACAAGCTCCATCTGAAGTCAGCAATGATATCCTTCGAGCCACATCTTCTGAATCCAGCTTGAATTTCTGGCAGCTCCTGTCAATGTACGGCTGCATCTATTTTCAAATTATTCTCAGCAAAATTTTACTTACATGTGATATTAATGATACTGTTTAATAATTCCTACGTTTTGTTTAGTCAACTTTTTTTTTTTTTGGAATGGGTGCAAATATGGATCTCTTCCAGCTGGTAGCTTCCAGGTAGCCGTCTTCCAAATTTCTTGGCATAGACTAATGAGTGCTTCTAGGGCTGCATCAGTTTTCTGAAACATTGCAGTTGGCGTTCTTCATTTCCTGGGCACCTTGATTTTCACTAGTACTTTCAGAACAACTTAGACCTCTTCTTTCTGTACCGTCAGTTCTTAATCGCCTGGTGTACCCCTTGAAGTGGTTGAATTGATCTGTTCTTTTAGGTAGGATGAGTAGTCCCTCTATCATCTTGTATTGCTTCCAACATTGTTCAGTATTTGCTAATAGAACCCTTCAGTATTACAATGTGAGAATTGTAAATTTGTTGTTGTTCATTTCTTTCAGCTTTAGACATGCTAAGCATGTTCCTGTTTTTTGGTTTTCTAACTCTAGGTCTTTGCATATTTCGTCATTATTTTTTACTTTTTCTCGATGCTTTTGAAATTTTCTGTTCGGCCCTTTTACTTCATCATTTCTAGGTGATTGAAAGAAATGATGAAGTAGCAGATCTGTTCCATTTTTTTTTTAGACCACTAATGTACTTCATACTTATAATTCTTGATTTTTGAATTTTTATTTTTCTCTGTCATTTGTTGATCACTTACAGCCCTTTTAGGAGTTAGTGCTATTCATCATTTTCTGCATTCATACATAGATATGTACATAATGCACACTCTGTGGTTCCAAATGTATTAATAGTATAGTTTTAAAAATTAAAACTGGACTTGACAGGACTGCCCCTTCTCCCCTCACCCCCAGTCTTGCACCTTTTCTGCCTTTGATGAGAATAATAGTTTTAGCACTTTTTATTGCTCATTTTAATGGGAAATATTTGAATTTGCCTTCTCTGATGGGATTCCACATTACATGTCTTTTACAGGTTTTGCTGTTTATGGTTTTAGTACATTAAATTTAAGAGGGGAGAAAATATCTATTTAAGCAAGGGAAGGATATTCCTAAATCTAATTTTTTAAATCTATGGAATTAGTCCTTGTTTTGGTAGTGTTGCATGAAAAATATTAGGATTTTGATTTTTAGGACATGAATTGAAAATAGCTGCCATGGGTTTACAAAACAGTTAAAAAAAGTTAGCACAAGAAACCTTGGTGACGCAGTGATTTGGCATTCAGTTGTTCTGCAAAGGTTGAGGGTTACATTTAGAATGGAGTGGCTGCTGGAGTAAGAAGATCTAATGATCTGTACCTGTAAAGATTTATAGGTGCCATCAAGTCTGGGAAAACACTACAGGGCAGTCCTGCTTTGTCATGCAGAGCTGCGATGAGTCAGAAATGGCTCATGGATGCACAATAATAGTTCCAGTTGTCTTTGAATAAAAACCAATTGATACTGGACCCCACTTGGGCCATTGTAGAGCTGTGTTCCATAAGCTTGTTAATGGCTCATTTTCAGAGGGGCCGCCCCTTTCTTCTGAAGTGCCTCTGGATAGAGGCAAGCTCCCAGCCTTTGAATTAGCAGCTGAGCATGTTAATTATTACACCTCCCTGAGACTCTTTTAATAGGCAGAGCTAAATACCATTTATGTTGTTAGTTTCTTATTATCTACATTGGTACACACTTAGAGCCATGGCCCATTTCAGGGCTTTGGGAAGTTGCGGTTCTGGGAAGAGGAGTTAGGATTATTGTAAAATAACAAAGAGTAGAAGCAGTTGACTGAGGCAGAAACATGGATTAATTAGTAAAGTAGGGGAAAAAAAGAACATTTCTGGTCTTCCACTTAACCTGTACTGCTCACTAAGAGTAATTTATCCAAGAAATTAAAGTACCTTGCTTTTCTCTTAAGTCAGTGAGAACTGAAGTATGAAAAAGTCATGGTGAAGCAATCTAGAATTTCTTTCTCAAATGAGAGCTGTAAAAGGATTCAGAATTCAAAGAGCAATGTAAAAGTTATTATTTTCCTACTGCAGACAAGCCTCTTAAATTGCTATTAACATTTCATGGAATAGAAATGCAATAAATATTAAAGTATACTTGCCTAGTGTAATGACATGGGGTTATACATGACAGAACCTCTTTAAAAACTGTTAGCTAGCAACTTTTGTTTAAATAACTTTAAAAAAAAAGAGTACAGTAGACACTAGTAGGGTAATAAAATAATTAGTAAATTTCCCGTATACTGAATAAGTTGGGTGTTTGGCACATGGCCCACCATGGTATAAATTTTATCTTCTATAATACATGACTGACTCTCTGATCCTAAGTGACAAGTAATATAAGATTTGTGTGATTTTATACAACAATGTAAAATTTTTTCTGAAGCATGCATATGATTTTTATTTTTTAATTATACATTCCATATGCCTGGGTGTGGTGCGGTGCATAGAGTTAAGTGTTAGACTACTAACCCAAAGATTCCTCTTCAAACCCTTTAGAGGGCCTTCGGAAGAAGATCATAAGTGTTGTTCCCTTCTCAAAGGTCCCAACCTTAAAACCCCCATAGCGCAGGTCTGCTCTACACACATGAGGTCACCGTGCGTTGGCCACTTGATGGCTGCAGCAACGTAATCAATATAGTCAAGTTCTGGTACTACAAACTACTTGGTGTTACACAGCAGTGTTTATCATGGAATTCAGTATGTCTTTAAGTTTTGGTTTAGTGGTTTGACGATGAACTACTGGAAACAATAAAAGGCCATACAACTTTTTTGGGGCTGATAGTTTTCCAAAACAGATTTCCCATAGGACCCATGGACGAAATACATTATTTGCAGGGATTAAATAAGTATGATACTACCATTCTGGCTTAAAAAAAGAAGAAGATAATACCACTCTGATCTAGAATGTTAAATTTATCAGTAATGCTCTGCACTCACTGCCTTTCCTAAGTATTGCACCTTCAGGATACATGAGCCAAAAGTATCCAGGCAAATGTTTTTGTTTGTTTGTTTTTTATTTAAACAGTAGTTGGTCAAATAAAGTAGTTGGTCAAATAAAGTGTATCTTCCAGATGAGTGTCCTAAGTATGTATTTTAGGTAATAAAGGAGTTCCTTAGACTTCATTACAAGAACTCTTTCAGTGGGATTGTTTAAAGGTTATTGGAGATAGGAATTACTTCAGGTATATACTTGGAGAGATGCTGTTGCTTCTGCCGCCTATATTAGAATCTCTAATGGTTGATTTTATAATAATCCATTGGTTTGGTCAAAAGACTTTTAATTTAGAAGACTCAACCTGGATAAAATTTTCTCTAAGGGTTTGTTTTTAGTGCGGTTAGCTGTTTCATAGTTCAAAAGATTTGCTTTTGTGGAGAAATTAATGGATTCTTAGTGGTCAATAAATTTAGAAACTGATTTAAAATAGTTGCCGACATTAAGAAAAAGATGTGTTAGGAAGGACCTAAACAAATCGTTAACTTGTTTAGTCAGAACATAACTTGTGATGCGCTGTGGTTTAAACTTCTTTTTTATTTTGTGCTTGTTTTACTGTTTTGGTTTATGAATGAAGTACTTTTGCTAATACTTGTTCTATTACTGCTTCTTGACACATTAGATAAAGCAAGCCCAGATAGTTTTTCTTTTAGATTACAAAAATTTTGTACTTCATTTTTGGTATCAGTATAAGATGTAGTTGTTATTTTTAAATCTTGTGAATATTTTTAAGTGTCTTTCTACTTGAATATTTTAAACAAATTATTGTTAATGCTTTTACAATCCGAGCTTGTAAAATACAAGCTTTTGTGGCTCATTCTCAAAATAGTTGACTATAAGCAACCTCGTTGGGGGGGGGGGGGGGGAATTTCCCCCATAATGCTTGCTTTTTAAAATTAATTATTTCTACTGATCGAGCAGAATAATTTTTAAAATATATATATAAAAGTTCATCCCTGTAAATATCTTTGTTCTTCACCACATCTCTAACTTTATCAATAATAGGACAAAATTGGTGCATTTCCCTAGCATTTATGCAAATAATGTGTGTAAACTCCTTTTGCCAATCATGTCCCTCTCTCTGCTGGGTATTTTCATAGGCATGCTATGCTGATTCTTTGGGTTGGCAGAAACCATATATACATAAAAACACAGTACATCTATTTTTAGTGTCCTTTTTCATAGTCATGCTGTGATCATAATGTCCCAGGTTGCCATCACTTGACTTAATGTCAGTCCTCTAGCTAGCTTCTTTTTACTTAGCAATGTAATAACCATTTACATACAGGATTTTTTTCTCTACGTTGGAGGCTGACTTAGCTATGAAAGAAAGTCTTCAGAATTCCTTAGCATTTAAAATCTAAATAGGCAAGTCCATATAACTTTCCTCTTGTATACTGGATAATGTCTGAATTTAAATACCTACCATACATAATTCTGTAAAGACTCAAAGTATTTCCATACTGATTTTCTTGGTTAATACTCATTTTTTTTTTTTGAGAGCGAGAGAGAAGATGACAGTTTTGTCAGCCCTTTCCATTAAGATGAGATAAAATAAAACAGCTTTTTAATGTCAGTGAGATTTAATGGTGGATAAAAGTTAACGAGAACATAGTATTTATTGCATTTAAACTAAAAGGAAGTACAATAGTAATTTTAATGTATGAAAAATGTTGCCAATGTAAGTTGTAATGTTTCATCCAAGAGAAGGTACTCAAAGTTTTAAGGCTGGGAAACAACAGGAACTTTTTCAAAACCTATCGTTCAAGTGGAACTTGAAATGACCTTTCATTTTATAGATAAGAAATGTTTTATTTCTACTGTGTACAAATCTGTCTCGATTTATACTCTTGGGTTTTAAGTACTTGGAAAGGTCCTGTTGAGAAGATTACTATTTGTCCTGAATCAGAGTGATTTTCTCTGGTTAACAATTGTTAAACGATACAGTAGAGAGTGTTTGTATATTTCTAATGGTGATTTTTCTGAAATGCTTACACATTGGAAGTATGATCAGCAGCAATGAAGGCCAGTGATTGTGCTTCCACAGGATGGCACTGTAGTAACGTTTTCATGATATGTAATGAATGATTTATAACATTACTGGTGGTGTGGCTTTTTTTTTTTTTCCAGAACTCACCACTTTGATGGAAACTGTTAGTATTTTTTGTTTAAAGAGTAAGAAAATTAACTTAGTTTTCTAGAAAGTTAGTGAAAGAAATAGACAATAACTTGGGCAGAGTTACTACAGCATTTGTACGCATTGGGGAATGATTGTTACTGGGTTTATGCCTGAGAGGCTTCCTGGCAGTCTTGGAAAGCAGTACAGGCCTTCTTGGCTATTTTGTCTCTGTCCATCCCCGGAAGAGGAGAGATTGCTCCCTTTTACAGAGCTATGTGGTACTTTTGTTTGTCATGTGTACTTGCTGCTTTTATATGTGTTGGTTATTTGTCTATGCTCTTGAATTTCCCAACTAGCTTTTTAGCTTCTAGAGCAGCGATTCTCAACCTGTGGGTTGTGACCTCTTTGGGGGTCGAAAGAGGTGGCCCAATTCATAACAGGAGCAAAATGACAGTGATGAAGTGGCAACGGAAATAATGTTATTCTGGAGGGGGGGGGGGTCACTACTACCTGAGGAACTGTGTTACAGGGTCGTGTCATTAGGAAGCTTGAGAAACCACTGTCTTAGAGGGTAGGATTGATCTTAAATGGGTTTTCTATATTTAGACTGCCTTGGCCATAATAATATATAGTAAACATTGGAATAAATGAACTAACGTGGAATTTTTACCACACCGTTTGTTGCTATCGTCCAAAAACATTTTTATTTTGAAGCGTATATTGGGGTTTAAGTTAAGGAGATTAAGAATTACTCCACTACTTTTACTCCAGTGTATACAATTCTTATTTCCTACATGTTACATGTGGATTTTAAAATTGGATGTACATAAACAAATTTAAGAAGGATAAGATTAAAACAAGTCTGTGAAGTTTGACATTTTAGGTCACCTCAAATGCAATCCTGATTTTTGTACCGAAGACTCTAATTTATCTGTTAAAGGATACAACGAGATAGAACATGTGTTACCTTGTGTAAACATCTCAGAGTCAACGATCCAAAAAAATTAAGTAAAAATAGTGAAAACTTATAATACAGGAAAGAAAATGGTGATCTTTGGCTTATTGCAGACATAACATTTGTCAGATTTGTGTCTTTGTTAAAACTGAGGCTGGCTTTCTAGAAGCCATTTCAAAGATAAATATAATAAGTATATGTTTCTTTTAACTTTATTTTGTATTGATAGAGGCTTCTGAAATAGAAAAATGATGTAGGAGGCCACATCTTACTTCATCTGACTTTATAAATGGGAAGGAGAATCAAACTGACACCCAACCCCCTGCTCCTCTCCCCCACCTGCAGTCCTATGAGGTAGCAGTCAGTGTTCAGACAGGCCTCCACCCTCCAACCTTCTATACCAGTTCTGATCCCAAGGCACTCGCTACTTGACATTTGAGTTTGATAATTCATTGTATTAGCTTTGGGTCTTTGGAAACTTATTCACATACATTCGTCTCTGTCTTCCTTGTTAAGTTTACTTGTGATTTCTGTTAGTTTTTTTTTTTTTTAGTTTTTAACTTTCCAGTCAAATTGGGAAGCAGCTCAATGTTTTAGCTAATACCCCTAATTTATCTTCTATAGATGTGGAAGTTTTTTCTTTAAAGCAAATAAATATTCTTTTCTATGCTGCTCTGTGAAGGGGAAAATAGAACAGTTTGATGTTTCTAAATAGATGCTAAATAGATTCTAAAATAGTATAGTTTATTAGACTTCGCTTATTTGCCAATAACAAATGTGTTCCATAAATGTAGATAACTTTATAAATGTAATAATTTTCACATTTATTTCAGATTGGTTTTTAGCTGCATTTCTAGTTAAGTTTTAATTATGATTCCTAAGAAATTGTGATGCTAAGAAATTCTTAGTTTTAAATTGTAATGCGTTCCAAATTTGTCTATACATTTCAGATGGACACATGCTGAAAATACTATAGTATATTAAATACTGGGAACAACTGTCCTTTACTAGAATTTAAATTCAGTAACTAGTCTTTGTTTTTTTGGCTTGGTGCCTATGCAGTAATTTTCTTTTGTCAAAAAATTTAATGAAAATTTTAATTTTTTACTCAGTTACTTCTGTGTATGCAAAGATTATAGTGAATCTATAAAAAGAGTGTGATACACTAGAGAACTCACAATACCAGATATTTATATATTCTCTTTTTGTTTGTTTTTTTGGGGGGGGGCATGATATTTATATATTCTGATGATAAATATTCACTAGCTTATGCATATTTTGGTTTGATGCTAGTGGAAATGGTATTTGTTTCATGTACATGTGATGGGGCTTTTAGATCTAATCTATTATTAATGAGTGGATTAAAACAAAATTTTATTTGGAGAAGGAAAGCAAATGATATTCTGCAAAATCAAGTAATTAAAACTCCTAAGTAGGATTCTCGTGATTTATCATATACAATTAATAATTAAGCACTAAGTAGAACCATCATTTCAAGATGCTTAAAATAAATTTGATTGAAACTTTAGTTAAAAGAGAACAAGATTCATGTATAGATTTTATATTTTGAATATATAATGGTAGTAATAAATTGTCCTTGTTTCTTGTTTTCTCTTTATAGCATATAGTACTTTCTACATTGTGGGTTTGATATTGTCCATGCAGATACCTTTTGTGGGATTCCAACCAATCAGAACAAGTGAACACATGGCAGCTGCAGGTATGAAAACATTACCCATTTTCCATCTTTTAAAGATCATGTAAAAATGTAGTTGGTCCAAAAAAGCTGAAGGTATTTTTATTTGGTTTTAACTTTTGTCAAAAAGATTCTAAAGCAAAAAAAAAAAAAAAAGATTCTAAAGCATCACTGCTTTAAAATATGAGCATCTATAATTTTTTTTCCCCACACAAAAAAATGTGTATGCTCAGTCATTGCTAGTTTTAGAAAGCATAAAATCATTCT
Source organism: Nesogale talazaci (assembly GCA_004026705.1). Taxonomy (NCBI): domain Eukaryota; kingdom Metazoa; phylum Chordata; class Mammalia; order Afrosoricida; family Tenrecidae; genus Nesogale; species Nesogale talazaci. The sequence goes on along the minus strand of PVJH01002688.1, from coordinate 54,811 downwards.
CGCTAGGATAATCCGTGTCATTTGCAAACATTGAGTAGTTAACTTTTGTGTAAACATACTGAGCAGTACACTCAACTTTACTGCCACGCACCTTCCATTTCAGCAAATTAGATGGAATATTTCATTTTTATGTCTTTCAAATCTCACTAACATATTCTGTCTATACCTATTAATTGTAATTGATGGCTTTTATATTGATGGAAGGATAATTTTTCTATAATTATCCTCTATATAAACAATACTTTGCTTATTCACCTGGACTACAATTAACAAGATAATGGGAGATCTGTGAATAAAACTTTGTCATATCCATGTCATTTTAAAGGAAATCTATGGGTAGCTATTTTATTTGTGACATTTTATAAATACAGATATGCATATAACTTCACATATGAAGTTCCATATCTCTTACTATTCAGTTCCCCATTTCCCTGAAAGTAAAGAAGTTTGCCTTACTATTTGTTATATGACATTTAAAAAGATAAGAAGTGCTTGTTTTTGTTTCTGATTTGTTATCAATTTCTCAAGTAATAATGTGAAACAAAAATGCATATTGAATTTTGAGCATAAAGTTACTGTATAACAAAGGTAAAGCAGTGCTTATGCAATCACAGCCACCTTTTTGCTGCATGTTATATTTTTAAGTCAAAATTTTAATATTTATTTAGATATTTTAAAGTAGTGAGCTTTTAAGAAAAATTCTGTAAAAAATTAAAAAACAAAAATGTTAAAATATCATTATTCCAGATGTTTTGGGATGTTTGCTTATTTTAAAGTTAGGCCCGGCTGAGTCCTGGTGGCTTAGTGGTTGAGTGCGGGACTGCGGCCCACTGGGTTGGTGGTTCAAATCCAGCAGCAGCTCTCCAGGAGCAACGCTGGGCCTCCCACTTCTACCGGAGGGCAGTGATGCCCCCCCCCCCCAAAAAAAAAGAAAAGTTAGGCCCTTCATGCTTGTTTTTTGTATCTTTATTTTTAATTACCTACTTTTTTCTGTTACTACTTTTGTATGTGTAGCCTTCTCACGTTTGTGGCAATTTGAAATTTTACTTAATTAAGGTCATACTCTATCACTCTACTATAACCAGTGCCTGTATATCAGAATTTTCTCATCAGATCACTGCTCATTTGACATGCAATTTTTGTTTTTCTAATGATATTTTTACTTCCCTTCCCAATTAAAATGTGGGAGCAAGGGAAGAAATGCAATGTTCCAAATAGAAATTCAGGTATTCAAATGGGATTATTGTTATTACCTTTTTTCTGCATTCAGTAGTCCATGTCAGGAGGCTTAATATAGTGGATAATTAAAGCACTGGGTTCTTCACCAAAAAGCCAACTTTGTGGAAGCTACCCATCACTCTCTGGATGAGACGTGGCAGTCTACAGTCTACACAGTGTGCAAAAATCACAGCCTGGGAAACTCTTTGGGGCCACTTCTGCTCTGTTGTGTGGAGTCACTATGTACAGAAAGTGACTCTCAGGTAGTAGTAAGTTTGATTATGATGGCCCATGGTAACAGATATATGTTTGAAGAGATTGATTGGATGCGGGGGAGAGTGTAATAGAATTGTTATGATATATTAAATTGGTTTGCTGTCATTTGACAAGGGGAATCGTGGCTAGGTGGAATTATCTAAAAGCAGCAGCTCTTTTGAATGGACATTCATAAATGAACTGGGGAAAATGCTTTGTTGCTTACTTATTTAACTTTATTCTTTACTTAGGTGTCTTTGCATTGCTGCAAGCTTATGCATTCTTGCAGTATTTGAGAGATCGATTAACCAAACAAGAGTTCCAGACCCTTTTCTTTTTGGGTGTATCGTTAGCTGCAGGTGCTGTGTTCCTTAGTGTCATCTATCTTACTTACACAGGTAGGTAGGGGTTCATTGTATGTGAGACGCGAATTTTATCTCGGCATTACTTTGAAAAGGATATCGTTTTACACAATTTTTACAGATTCCACATATTGTAATCTAACTTTTTCTTTATGAAGAATATTTTTAAAATAGTCAACGTTCTAAAATCTGAATAGCATTAATACAAATTATCTTTTTAGAATATCAGGTTTATTATATTGAATGAAACACATGTAAGCTTTGAATATTTATACATATAAAGTGGACGTATAGTTTCTTCATGGAGAGTTGTATTTTGTATTTTAAGTTCTATGATTTCCTACTGTGGTAACCACATAGGTTCCTCCTATTCCACTCTCTTTCCTCTTGAGACGCAATGTGATGGCAGCCAAATTGACAAACAAGGGGTCTTGACTGTAGGGAGCAAGCGTGACGATCTGAGTCTGGGAGCTCGTGTATATGTTGTCCCTCTCACTGAGAGAAGGGGAAGAATTGGATGCATCCCTTTGGAATGTTTCCACATTTCTGGATTATAGCCTCCTTTGTAGTCCATGTACATATCTCAGGAAGATACACTCTTTCACTCTCTGGAATTCTTTAACATTCTCTTTAGATCATTATTTTCCAAGGTTTGTCCTCTAAACCAAGTCCAAAATTTCTTAAAATTGTTTTCTCTATAGTCCTAAAACATTATGTAACTTATCATTGTAATGTATTGTGATATTTAAACCAAGTATGTCAGCTTTTTGTCAATACACACGATAGCTAGTAACTGACTTTGCCATTCATGATTGTATGTTTATGTAATTTTGCTGTTTCATACTCCTATAAATCTACTTTCAAGCATATTTTTCTTGCTGGATAAAAGGCCTAAGCTATAGAAAATCTAAAGCTTCCAGAGTTAACTTTGTGTGTGCCCTCCCTTGTGTGCGTGCACACTTGTTCTCTCTACTGATAGTTTTTGATAATGTATATAAAACAGTTGATCTGGAATCTGGATACTAATTTCATAGTTGGTGTTTTTAAAATGTGTGTGGTTGAAGTTTCTGATTAAATAATAACAAGTCATTTCCCAGTCCAGTTCCGAAAACAAGTCAAAATCTTTCTGAAGGCAGTCTATCTGCCAAATTAATGTACTAACATAACTCATAAACTCCCAGTAGATTTAACAGAAATAAAGGGCATGAATGTCTAAAAACATTTTTGTGATTTTACCAATGAACTCTGGTGGCATACTGGCTAAGCTCTTAGCTGCTATCTGAACTTTGAGCTGATCCCACCTCCTAGTGTCTCTGAGGAGGACCTGATGTGGCAGTCTCCTCTCCTCCTTCCTAAAGAGTTACAGCATTGGAAGCCCCAGGGGGGCGGGGTGGTAGTCTTGTAGACAGAGACACACATGATGAGAACTCTTTGCTACAGGTAAGCTGTGAGTCAGAATCAGCTTGATTAATAATGGGCTTGATGTGATAAGAGTTTTACTATTTACCTGATGGAATGTAGAGTGCTGAATTGAATGATTTGAGCACTCTCCTTTTTTTAAAAAAAAATTAAATTATCTATATAGATCATTTCGGATCTAAATAGATAATTTAATTGTATCTACCAACCAACATGCTATATTTCTCTGAAATATAATAATGAAACATTTTAAAAGACATGCATTTTCTTTCTATTTTCCCTCTGAAGGTTACATTGCACCTTGGAGTGGCAGGTTTTACTCACTATGGGACACTGGGTAAGTGTAGCTACATTATCTGCCCTTGTATTAAAGATTGTCTTCAACTTATGTGTGTTGAGTTCCATTTTAACAATTCTTTAATTCACCTTTGACTTTTGGTTGAATTACCTACTCCCCCCCCCCCCCTTTTTTATTACTGCCTTTTATTATCAGCTTTATAAATTCAATCATGATCTTTGGACATCTGCAAGTGAATATTTTAAGAATGATAGCATTAGCCAAATGGTTTATGTTGTAATTAGTAACTAATAACATGTACCCAATAAACAGATTCATGATTACTTGAATATGTTGTTAGTTAGGAATCACCTATATGTTAAAAATGTCTTTTTCCTCTCAAATGACCAGTATCTTAAGCCACTGCTTGGACAACAGTGTTTTTCTAAAGTAGCTAGCTTGTTCTAGTTTAACAATTATTTGTTGGTTTGGGGTTTGTTTGGTTGTTTTATTTTGCATCACTGCCCCCTGGTAGTGGGAGTAGGAGGCCCAGCCTTGTTCCTGGAGAGCGCTGCTGGATTTGAACCTCCAACCCAGTGGGCCGCAGTCCCACACAGAACCACTACCCCACTGGGGCTCAGCCCCAAGTTTAACAATTATTAATGTCTTGTGTCAACTTAATTATAATAACTTTATTTTTGACTCTCCTTTTTCTTTGATACATAACTTATGCTTTTGTTTTGCATGGGCAACGCCTTGCTTTTTTTAGTTTTGATTTTCAGAATATCCAAGTACATAACATATTAAGTGCTGTATTATAAATACATATATCATAACTAGGAAGTAAAATTTAATCTCTTTTTCACCACCACAAGGTCTAGGTTTTTTGAGGTTTTTTAAATCTGTAAAGCACACTAGAGAGCATTTGTTGTGTTTTATAGACTGCGACTCAGAATAAGTTAGACATTTAATTTTGAATTAGCTGACTAAGAATTATTTTTGCCTTTAAAATGTTTTCTCATGGATAAGAGTATTTGATGGTAATACTTTACCTCTCTCCTTTGCTCCTTCAGTTTTATCCACTTTATTATTTTCTAAGTGGCCCAATAAAAACTTAGCACAATTTACTTAATCATACCTTTTGTTAAAGGAACAAGCCCTGGTGGGGCAATGGTTAGCTGCTTGGCTCTGGACCTAAAAGATCAGCACCCTGAACCCACCAGCTGCCTCCAGAGAGAGATGAACGGTCTACTTGCATATAGGTTTTTAACCTAGGAAACCCTACAGGGGGCACTTCTACTTGGACTTGCCGGATTTCTTGGAGTCCAACAACTCAATGGCCCTGGGTTTGAGTTTTTGATAAAGCAACCCTCGTGGCCCAACAGCTTAAACACCTAATTGGTAAACTGGAAGGTTGGTGGTTTGAACCTACCAGTGGCTCCAAGGGAGAAGAGAGCCCTGGCAGTTGACTCTCTAAAGATTATAGCCTAGAAAACCTCATGAAGCAGTTCTCTGTCACATGAGAACAGTGTGCATCTGAACTGACTCTGTAGCACGTAACAACTGCCACCACCTTCTGATTCTGTTTAAAAGGACTCTTTGTGTGTGCGTGTGAGATTAGCAGCATAAACACCCCACCCACTCTATAAGTCAGCCTTCTGTCCCTGCTTTTTTGGCATAAACAAGTTATGTGTGGCGGCTAACAGCTAATAGGGAACACTTTGAGAAATCCTTGTTGGGGTGGAACTCGGATTCCTAACTAAGCCCCAAACTGTACATACGCTTCCGATTTAAAGCTTGTTCCTTCCAGGCAATTCTTAGTTAATCATGTTAATCATATTGATATCCATCATACCTATAGGCTTATTTTATGATAATAAGTAGAAGAATATTTAATATACATAATGTAGTCAGGTAAGCACATACCCCTTTAAGAATACCCAAATTTAATCCTTTCTTCTCTTGTGCTTAGACCTCTTGTAGAGGAGATCCAGTTGGATCTTGCTTACCCTGCCTAGCTTTTGTTCATGGACAGTCTAGAAGTGGCTTTTCTCCATTCTGGCTCTAGCATGTCATTAAACCATTGGACATAACAGTACCCCCTTTGTTCTTTCTCTTACAAAGTCCCATACATCCACTGGGTCTGGAGCCACTGTAATGAACCCCACTCTTGACCCAGCTATCAAAGAAGACATGACATGGAGCTGCATCTAACCTCTGGCTCCTGTGGATGATTGCCACAGCTTTTGTTCTTGTTGTTTTTGTGTGGTATCACTGCCCTGGGGGGAGCAGGAATCCCAGCCTTGCCCCTGGAAAGCTACTGCTGGATTTGAACTGTCAGCCCTGTGGGCCGCAGTCCGCACACAATCACTAAGCCACCAGGGCTCAGCCGATTGGCAGAGTTTTATATGACAGACTGACAGCGATTCTCCTATTTTAAACAGGGCATATTAGTTTTTGTTACACCAATGTGAACCAAAGAGGTATTTCCAGTATACCTGGGTGACATTGAAATATATATTTTAAATAAGAATGGGTTGGGGGTGGGAACTATATTTACATTTTTCTAAAAACTAGTCCTGATTTATCATTGTTGTATTCATTATAAATAATATCAACTTTTTTATGCTAGGTATGCAAAAATACACATTCCAATTATTGCATCAGTATCTGAGCATCAGCCTACAACTTGGGTGTCTTTCTTCTTTGATCTACATATTCTTGTATGTACCTTCCCAGCAGGCCTATGGTTCTGCATCAAAAATATCAACGATGAAAGAGTATTTGGTAAGAAGAACTTAAATGAATATTTTGGAATTATTATTTATATTCCTTATTTAATTTATAGTTTTGTTTTTCTTTAACTGTGCATATTCAAAATAAAATTTCTTCCCTGTTTTGTATAGATGCTTAGCCATGAAAAATTTGTTGAATTTCCATTACATATAATAATCTAATGATTAGCTTTGTCACCTTAGGACTAGTATATAAATTTTATATTTAATTATGGCTACTAAAAAGGTAATGCTATAATGTGTAGTCAGAATTAAAATTATAGTTTTATTGACATAATCTTGGCTTCATTTTCTAAATTAGATCTGATTGAGTAGGGAGGCATTGGCATGGGTATCCATTTTATGTCAAGGAATAATGGTATAAGAACCAGCTTTAAGAAAACTGCTGTCTTTGAAAGATTTATGTATGTTTTGAATAAGATTTTAAATGCAAGGTGTTAAATCTGAAAGCAAAGTGCTTAGGATCTCACATTCAAAATAGATCAGACCCCAAAGGGAGTATGCTGTCGCTGTTCTACATGTGATGAGACTCAAACAAGAATAGCTTTTAATATGGACAAAGCCAATAAGTTGTAAAATCAGGATTTAATGGCAAGTTCAGGAGTAATGGGATCCTGGGAAACACTATTCTAAATAGTATTGTAAGTTATTATTGGGCATAGAGCCACTTCCAGGAGTGTTAACTAAAGGGTAAACACACCCATTTTCCCCTAGTTCACCTGGATTGATGTTTTTTTGAATTGGCCATGAGCCACTGAGCAATTCATTGCTTAAAAGAATTTAGCCAATGTAGGCTTATCTCATGACTCAGCACTTAGATTCCAAGGTGAACATAACTCCGCCAAAGAAGGTGCTTAAGGATGCACATAGCAACTTTTCTTCATAACAACAGCCAGTTCGAAGTGCTCCAAGTGTCACCATTGGTAGATAAATAAATTGTGATGTATTTGTATAATAGAATGCAGCACAGCGATTATAAAAGAACAACACGGATAAATCAAAGAATAAAGCACAGAGCATTTTCTGTATAAATGCTCATTGAGCTGAGTACTGTAGAATATGGGGACATAAATGCATTACGTGCCTTGGGAAAATAGTTATAATTGGCTAAAGATAAGGTCAGAATAAAATGACGAATTGACTTTGTAAATGAGAGCCTTTGGCCAGAAATGGTAGAGCCTTTTTTTGTGGTCAGCACATTTCAAGAGAGTTCTAGCTGTTGGACATGTGCTTAAAAAATTTTATTTTTAGTCTCTTGGAAGAAATTTTACAAGTTCTTTTGTGAATAAATTTTCATCTCACTTTTCCTTAAAGAAGGCTTTCTGCTAGATTTTACCACTGATTTTTCATACTTTATTTGGATTTGTAATTTACTGTCTGATAATAGAATGCCCAATAACATTTCATCTGTCAGCGATGGATTTTCTAATATTGAATGCTATTGACAGAATGCATAAAGTATGATCTCCTTGAGGAACTATAATTAAATTTGAATTGATGCATTTTTATAAACTGTAGCCATGTCATTTTTATTTAGACAATATTAGTTGTAATTTCTCAATATGACTTTTAAGCACATACAAAGACTATCAATTTTAAAACAGAGCTGTATGAGGTATCTGTCTTTCTTTAAATTTGATTTCTAATATGGCATCAACTCTTGGTTAGTGTCCTGTGAACGTCTTTTCCCTCCTTGTTACAAGAGAACTTGTCTTTGCAGTTGCTCTGTATGCCATCAGCGCTGTGTACTTTGCTGGAGTGATGGTGCGACTCATGTTGACTTTGACGCCGGTCGTTTGTATGCTGTCTGCCATTGCTTTCTCCAATGTTTTTGAGCACTATTTGGGGGATGACATGAAAAGGGAAAACCCACCAGTGGAAGACAGCAGTGATGAAGATGACAAAAGAAATCCAGGAAACTTGTATGATAAGGTGGGGAACTTAAAGTAAGGCCTTTAAAAATTTTGTTTGCTTTTTTCCTTCCATACAGGAAGCTATTATGTGATTAAGTAAAGATGAGACAAACTGTACTTTCTCTCATTGTGACCTCAACTTTTGAATATTGGCTTGGTCATTTAGCTCAGTGTACAAAAACAGTACATATAATCCAAGAATAAATCACTTCTTTTTAGTGAAATATGTTAAATGCTTAAGGTCTATTAACACTCTTTCATTTTTTGAGTGCAAAAACCTGGTGCTCTACTAAACTGCATAAAATTTGCTAATATAAACACCACTGAAACCATGGGAAGCACGGCTGATCCTTGCAGTTTGTGTGACATAACTTTTTAAATGTTACATGGAAGATACTTGAAGAAGGTAGTTGGTGGATTCGATCATAATGTATAGGTATTAATTTTGAAGGTGTTTTAATTTATTTTTTTACCATACTAGAGTCATCAGTGGTTCTGGATTACATGTGGGCATACCATTTTCAGGGTGTTTGTTTGATTTAAAGATTTTTATAACTAAAAGCTACCATAATAGGGCCCTTCGATTATTTGTCTCCCTTTGGTTTTCAGTAAAACATAAGAACTGGCTTTAGGAGCCACTTCTTAGAGATGATATTTTCACTCTTTGGCCGCTCCTGGATTGGGTACACGAGAAAAGGCGTCTGCTTCCCATTGACTTTAAACTTTTTGATGATAAAGTATAGAAAACACTGGGTAACTCAGGAAAATAAAGATTCCAATTCACTGCCATGGAGTCAGTTCTGACTCAGAGAGCGCCACGGGACAGGGTAGAACTGCCCCTCTGGGTTTCTGAAACTAACTTTGTACCTTTGTGCGGGAGGAGAAAGCAGCTTCAGCTGTCTCCAAAGGGGGGGAGTGGATGGTGGTGTTAGCAGCCCAACAGATAATCACTGTGCCCCCAGGGCTCCGTATGCAAGAGTACCTAACAATTAGTGTGTTTTCTGAGACAGGAGAAAATTTAGGAATTAACTATCTCAATTTTTTCTTTCTTGAAACTTGTATACTAAAGAGTTTTTTGTTTTTTTTTAATCTTCAGGCAGGTAAAGTGAGGAAACATGTAACTGAACAGGAAAAAACTGAAGAAGGATTAGGTCCTAATATAAAAAGCATTGTTACAATGTTGATGCTAATGTTACTGATGATGTTTGCAGTCCATTGCACATGGGTTACAAGCAATGCCTACTCCAGCCCAAGTGTGGTCCTAGCCTCTTATAATCATGATGGGTAAGAAAACAACTTGACACATTTTAGAATCTAACACACACACACACCTTAAAGTATAAAGATTTTATGTTTCAGGCTTTCTTCCTGAATATCCCTGTAAAATAATTATACACACAGGTATTCCCAAGGCCTGCTCCTTGGCCACATCACTGTCAGAAATGCATAGTATTGACCGTACCTCAAATCTATTAAATCAGTAACTCTGGGCAGACTCTAGCAATCTGGTTTTTAACAGCCTCCCATTTGATTCTTTATCCAGCTAAAATTTGAGAACCACTGATTTACATATTGCTTCATTTACCTGCTGTTATACATGTAGCATGTCAGCCTCCATCCCATAACTACTGGTCTAAAATCTGCCCTGTTTACAAGATACTTAGACTATTTGTATACACATGAAAGTGTGAAAATCACTAACCTAGGTCTTCGTTGATTTCTTTTTTACCCTTATTAGGTGAGACCATTAGCCACCATCCTTAAAATTTGAAGTAATATAATGGTTAGCACCTGAAGACTTTAAGCTACCTTCTTCACATTTATAAGACCTCATTTAACAGAATACTATGACTCTTTTTAGCACTAGGAATATCTTAGATGATTTTAGAGAAGCGTACTTTTGGCTAAGGCAAAATACGGATGAACACGCTCGCGTGATGTCTTGGTGGGATTATGGCTACCAGATAGCTGGAATGGCTAACAGAACTACTTTGGTGGACAACAACACGTGGAATAACAGCCACATTGCACTGGTAAGAGTTTGATAGTCAAAAGATCAAAAATACAAAATCAGGCTTCTCATGAAATAGGAAAAATGTGTATGAATACTCTTGATGTGTTGAATTCACAAAATGTGTATTCAGTGGAGTTGAAGGCATGTTTGTGTATTTTGATTTCACAAATGATGTTGACTTAATTCAAGTGTCAGACAGAATTGAGAACTAATCTTGTGAGATACTGTGATGAGAAGTTTCAAAAAGTTCATGGAAAAATGGAATGACATTTTATTTTATTTTTCCATGACATTTTAAATCCTCATTTTTAGTTTACTGGAAAGTTTAGCAAAATTTTAAATTTAAAATGGTTATCTGTATTTCATTTTTATCCATTTGAAAAATGAATACTTCCGGGCTGAGCCCTGGTGGCGTAGTGGTTGTGCGCAGGACTGCGGCCCACTGGGACGGAGGTTCAATTCCAGCAGTGGGGCTGGGCCTCCTACTCCCACCACCGGAGAACAGTGATGCCCCAAAAACCAAAAAAAAAAAAAAAAAAGAATATTTCCAAATATGTAAAGCAAATGCTCTATTATGAGCATGCAAATTCTGTTAACCATTGGCTAACAAATCTGCATAAGTTAATCACTTCAGTACTTTGAAATGTTCCAATAGATGAGCTTATCTAATGAATTCTATCAGTTTTATAATTATCATCTAGCTTGGACCTAGAAAAATGGCCATGAGGCCATGAGAAATTTAATTTCCTTTAAGCCTGATTATCTTTATTTTAAAACATTATAACATGTACTTTGATTTTGACATTCTGCTATAAGTTGGTTTGGTGGGTGAGATATTCTTGAAACTAATAAATTTACTATGTTTATCAGAAATAATTCTCTATAGACAAGTTCCATGTAAGTCAAACAATTGAGATATATTTCATCTTGGGGCAAAAGTGTGTGTGTGCATATTATTTTTAGTGAATTCAGGGATTGAGCACAGATTCTCTATTCATTCTGTAGGTAGGAAAAGCTATGTCTTCAAATGAATCAGCAGCATATAAAATCATGAGGACTCTGGATGTAGATTATGTCTTGGTTATTTTTGGAGGCGTTATTGGCTATTCTGGTGATGACATCAACAAGTTTCTTTGGATGGTTAGGATAGCCGAAGGAGAACATCCGAAAGACATTCGGGTAAGAAACAGGATAATTCTTGTTTGGTGAGAAACAGCTCACAGTAGCTGAGTGATTCTTTTATTTTGCTGATTGCATCATTTTTCTTGTTATTGTTCTGTCCTCAAAATTAATCCCTCACCCTGATGTTGTTTAAAGATAGTAGACCTTTTACCTCTTTACTTTTCAAACCTGATACTTCTGACTTTCTTAGGCTTTTGAAAATTAAATAAGATCCTGCCCATCCATCACATCAACCCCCCCCCCCAAAAAAAAACCACCATTGAATTGATTTCTTGAAATTATTTTTGCTTCAGTTTGGTTCCTCCTTTTTTAATTATTTATTGGGTGCTTTTACAGATATTATAACAACCTATAATTCAGTTAGATCAAGCATAATATTGCAATTGCTAACACCATCAGTTTTGGTTCCTTCTACTACCACTTTAACTGTGTCACTTTCCTGTTAAAAGGCATTTCTTTAGTATATCACGGGAAAGGGCCTTAAAGCCAGACAGGTTGGAGTTCGAATGAAAAAGCTGTGCCACTGTCAATGTGGTGCAGTCAGCAAGTGAGTTTTGGCTGGTCCACATACGTACTTTGAACAATAGATCCTGTTTTAGTGTCTGAGCAGTGATTCTCGTTCTTCCTCATGCCGCCACACTTTAATACAGTTCCTCATGTTGTGATGACCCCCCCCACCATGAAATTATTTTCATTGCTACTTCATAACTGTCATTTTGCTGTTATGAATCGGGTGACCCCTGTGAAAGGGTCATTCAAACCCCCAACGGCATCAAAATCCACAGGTTAAGAACCACTGATTTAGAGCTATAATTGTGATTGAAGCAGACTCTGTTTATGTTAACCCAGGTGAAGGGGATGTCTGAAGAAGCCAATTGTAGCGATGTATAGTAAGGAACATAAAAGTCTCTGTAGTGAAGTGTTGTTATGAAGACCAGAGTCCCTACCTTGGAGTTTATCACCTTCCTTTATTGGCCTCCTTTTTCCTCTATCAATTGTGTGTTGCTCATCAGTTCATTCTGTCCCTTGAAACTTGCCACATGGTTTTATTTTCTTGACTCATCTGACACATGTACTTCAACATTCCCTTCTCTACTGTTGACCTTCCTGGAAGCTTTACTCAGGTGCGCCCACGTTTGTACTATCATTGCATCACATCCAGCCTCTTCTGTCGTTAGATTCCGTCTTCTTTCTCCCACTTAGTTAGGTATACCTAGAAGATGAGCAGCCAACATTGTGTTTTATGTGATGAACACATAAAGCATGAGCGGATTCCCCACTGATCCCGAATAAGAGAATCTGTAGAGAAAGTATATGCATGTGTGACTTGTCATGGGAGTGAAGGTGAAGGAGGTTCCAAATTTCTTATCAAATGTAAATGCTAAAAAAAAAAAAAAGTAAATGCTATGGCATTTTCCCCAGGCATGATAAATAAACATTTATGAATTGGATTAATCTTCTGCAATTTAATTCTCTGAATGTTTTCATTTGTGGGTTCATTTTAAAAGTGTTGAAATTGTAGCATGTCACAGATCATTGATTCCATGTGTATGCTTTGAGCTACGTATATAGAAATCTTCTATTTCTTTGCCTTAAAATCATTATTTTAAAACTTGGGGTAATACATTAACATGGTTCAAAAATAGTTCAAAAAAGAGAATATACTTGCAATATGTCCTTATCCCATCCCAAAAGAATAAAAGGGAGGAAACCACTACAGCATTTACATTTTAGTGTGGAAAGCTGTTTCATTCCATTACTACATCTGCATAGTGTGTATGTGCATGAACTATGGTTTACTTAGTCTAACTGATGAACATTTAGATTGTTCATTACTTTGCCCACATACCGTATATACTCAAGAATAAGCTGACCTGAATATCCACTGAGATACCTAAGTTTACCACAAAAATTGCATTAAAAATGTGCTGGAAAAACTCAGCTTATACTCAAGTACATACAGTAGTGGTTTCTCTGCAGGATAAAGTCCTAGGCAGAGAATTACTGTTAGGAATAACTTAGAAAAACAAAACACTACATTGCCAAGTTATCCATCTATAAGATTAAGATTACAATAAAAACAACTGTAGGAGTTTTCTAAATACACTCTGCCTACCTCCCAACTAAAAAAACTGATTTTGAAGTTCAAATGGAAAAATAAATAAGAAATTTTTTTTAGAGGAGTGATTTAAGTAGGGAGGGAGCAATTGGAGGAGCTAGCCCTAGCCAGTATTCTTTTTTAATAAATATCATAACATGGTTTAAAGTTAAGTGGGCTTAATTATTCTAAGCTTCCTCAACAAGCACTATTCTTTCTCTGTGTTTTCTTAAGTATATGTATTTACTTATTTTTATAAATGATACATAGGATCGACTTCTTTAAAGACCTGTGATGGTTTTATTTGATGCTTTTAAAAGGCTGTGTATTCTACATATTAAACTTACATATTAATCTTTTACATGAAGCACTTTTTAATGATAAAACTATATCATTATGAAGACACTTCCAAAAGTTGGTTCTTATGGGGAAGTGAAAAGGAGGAGCTGTTGCTTTGAAGAATTGACTGACATAAAAATTCTGCATCTTTTTCTTGTAGGAGAGTGACTATTTTACTCCACAGGGAGAGTTCCGTGTAGACAAAGCAGGATCTCCCACTTTGTTAAATTGCCTTATGTATAAAATGTCATACTACAGATTTGGAGAAATGCAGGTTAGTTTGTTTTTCTGTAATCTATATTCTAAAGAATGTTTTAAATCTTTTTGCATCTAGAAAAAACATAGGATAATTGTTTTTTTAAGTATCCTGTCCCGAGGAATGTGCTTATGTGAAGATTTTGTTGTTCATTAAATTTAGATTTATGAAACTTCTATTTAAAAAATTAGGTGGGAGGAATTTGTTAGATCAGGAACTTTTCCCAAAAATATTTGGCTCAAGTTCAACGTTTGTCTGTCAATTCCATCTTTTACCTGTGATTTTTGAAAAAGACTGTTCTCCAGGGAAAGTTCTCAGCTAGAAAACATGATCTTAGGTAGGTCATCTTGCTATTTGTTAGGGAAATTAAAGAATTATGTAGTCACATGTACATGTTTTCTGCTTGCAATTATTACAGCTAACTTGGGAGATCTGAATTCGATGGTGCTACTGTGGTATAAAACCAAACAGGCATATGGGCAAAAGGAATAGGCGGAGGTTTTGATCAACAATACTGCATTTTACATATCACTCTTGGACAGCTCTCATTTTCTTTGCTTAATACCTGAGGTTTTTTTTTTCCTTATCTGCTAATAAGGGGTGTTGAAAACTATTTGAAATCCCTTCACATGACTCCAATATCAAGTTAGAAATTTTGTATTACAGTTTGAGAACTGCCCCGTTCTGCATTGCTTTTTGGTTAAATTACTTTGAGAGACACAGGAAGAATACGATACTGAGATTACGATAACTGTCCAAACTAAAGGGTTTTATTTGAGCTTCTGTTTGTGAAACACATTTTATCCTTTTGTAAAATACCATGATGGTGGCTGACAGAGGCTCATATAGTCCATTGGTTTGAAAGGAATTTATATG
This sequence comes from Nesogale talazaci, assembly GCA_004026705.1. Lineage (NCBI taxonomy): Eukaryota > Metazoa > Chordata > Mammalia > Afrosoricida > Tenrecidae > Nesogale > Nesogale talazaci. The sequence continues at coordinate 39,807 of PVJH01002688.1, read as the reverse complement.
TCACTGTTTCATTCATTGCGGTTGCTTCAAGGTAGATTTGTCAAACAAACTTTTGGTTCACCGCGGTTCACCTAGACTCCCCTGCAGGTGATTTAAACAAAATAATCTTACTACTAGATTGAGGTTGGATTTCTCTGATAACATGAGTTTGGAGAACAGACAGTGGTTAAGAAAGCAGCACATAGGACCACAATTAGTTACCTCAGAAAATGGATCTATGATTAGTTTCTGTGTTCACTAATAGTTCTTCAGATCACCCCTTCCTATTTTTTTGTTTTTGTTTTTGGGCATCACTGCTCTCCGGCGGTGGGAGTAGGAGGCCCAGCCCCACTGCTGGAATTGAACCTCTGTCCCAGTGGGCCGCAGTCCTGCGCACAACCACTACGCCACCGGGACTCAGCCCTTCCCTTCCTATTTTTTACCAACAATTTTAAGCCACGCTTCCAGCCTGAATTAATTTTGATACCTACTCTACTCAGGAATAATTGAAGGAGGCTTCAAAAAGGTTTTGGGAAAAGAAAAATGATAGTGGCATTTTGCTGGTAACTTTTTGAAACCTTCTTGTAAATGCTTTTAAAACTTGATTATACACCTTCCCCACATGATTGCTGAAGACAAAGTGGGTGCATAATTAAATGTGGCCTTCATTGTATGAGGAAGCTTCACAAAGCTCATAGAAAAATTCTAATTTTCACTCCAGTTTTCCAAACATTATGAAGCCCATGTATTCGTACCTATTAAAAATGCTTTGATAGATTTCATTTCAGTGGTTTGGCTTTTTATGTTTATAAGCTGGCTGTTCATTCTATAGATAAAGTAAAATAGATTCATTGTTAGTGATTTCATAGTACCTACTTACCATGTATACTCGAATATCAACCAACCCAAATATCAACTGAGGCACCTAATTTTACCACCAAAAAGGGCATTAGAAATATGCTGAAAAACTTGGCTGATACACTTGGCTGATATATAACTACTGCTGAGTTTCTGGGTGGTACAGACACTGAAGCTCTTGATGGTTCGCCAAGGATTGAAGGTTCAAGTTCTCCTTATAAGAAAGGCCTGATCTATGTATGAAACATCAGCCATGGAAAACTGGACACAATTCTAGGCTGACACACATAGGGTCACTCAGAATCAACTCAGTAGTCCCTGATTTTGTTTAGTTTTTAATAAACGGTGTATTACTGCTATTAAGTTTATTATTCAACTCCGTTCTAAAGAGATGCTTACTTAGCATATACTCCATCTTGCAGTATTAAATGTTTTCTAATAGTGAACACCTAATTCTAATGTCACTTTTTGCAGCTGGATTTTCGCACACCCCCAGGTTTTGACCGAACGCGTAATGCTGAGATTGGAAACAAGGACATTAAGTTCAGGCATTTGGAGGAAGCCTTTACATCAGAACATTGGCTTGTTAGGATATATAAAGTGAAAGCACCTGATAACAGGGAGACCCTAGACCACAAACCTCGAGTCACCAACATTATCCCCAAACAGAAGTATTTGTCAAAGAAGGTGAGTGCCAAAGAAAGTCATTGATACAAAGAGGGATAGTAAGGTTGGTTTGTGTGGAAAACAATTACTGAAAAGTTTATAAACCTGAAAAATGAAAATGTATGTAAAGACTATGTAAAAAATACAAGACTAGCCTATTCGGGCCATTCCTTTTTAACTGAGCATCTCAGATATACCAAGCAGCAAATTTTTCAGAGGTGGTCCTGACTTTTGGTTTGTCCTATTTTCATTATTAACACTTAGTCACAAAGTAAGATGTATATTATCATCCGTTGCTAAACCTGTCTCAGTGAAAATGTCTAAGCCTTCAGGGTTAGAACTGTTTCTCATTTTTTCCAGTCAAAGCATATTTATATATTCATGACCCTTATCATAATGTTACTGTATTATTTGATAGAGAACAGGCTTGAGTTGAGTGAGACCTTGTGACGCCCTCTATCTTTTTTACTGAGTATCATTAAGTCTCCTTTCTAAGAAATATATAATATTGAAATAGCTAGTGATCCATATTGCTTACTTCCACAGATCACTAATCTTAGCTATTAAAAAATAAAAAAAACCTCACTGCCTACTCAGAGGACTGCTGAAATTGAGTGATTTTACAGGTTGCTCAGCTGTGGGAGATGGGAAATACTTGTCAATTGACATAATTAAGGTATCATAAAGTACAAGGCATCAAAGGAGTGGTTTCAGTCTTGATTTAGGATCAGTGTCATTCTTAGTGCAGCTGTGACGAATACAACAAAATGTGTGACTTTAATGAACAGCAGTTGAAGGAGCCTATGAGTCTGAATTCTGGGAATCAGTCTTGGAGAGAAATGTCTTGCTCTTTCTCTGCTTTGGGTGTCATCCTTGTCTTGGCTTCTGTCGTCCCGGTATTATTTTTTATGTTAGAAATGGATAGGGAAAAAAAAAAAAAAAAGGCTGAGCCCTGGTGGCGTAGTGGTTGTGCGCAGGACTGTGGCCCACTGGGACGGAGGTTCAATTCCATCAGTGGGGCTGGGCCTCCTACTCCCACCACCAGAAAAGAAATGGATAGGAAATAACCCTTTGGCTTGGTTTGATTTTTTTTTTTTAATGTGCTTGCTAAAATTTTAATACCATACGCTTGATAGGATAATAAATTAGTAAGGCAACAAGTTGGCAGTAGTCGATCTGAAAATTTTAAGAATAAGTGGTTCATTCTCTTTAAGCCTAATCATTTATGAAGCTTATTTTCTTACCTAAAAGAAGTTTTTGGAGGATGTGCCAAGTAATATTGTTCCTCGTTCAGTAGTAGAGATAAGTACAGTCAACCTCATTTTGTAGAGAAGAGAGCTGGGGCTCCAGAAATTACTGTAAGCTTGCGTTTCTGACACAGAGCTAATTCCGTGGAGGCTGAATCAGGAGCAGCATTAACGTTTCCTGCTTCCTTGTTCTCGTGTTATGTTCTAAAATTCAAGTACTTATTCCAGGTAAACATTGAGTGGGGGAAGGGCAGGGTTCATTTAGCTCTTTAGTGGTGCTCATTGACTTGATGAGGAGCTTAAGATATGCATTTTTGAAGAATGTTCTGGTTGTTCTTTCATCTTCCAGTGAAGAATCTAGTTCAATGGTTGTTCATAACTGTTGCTGGAGTCTAAACTGTAGAGAAGAGCTAGAAGAAATTAAAGTATTCCTGATGGTAATAATCTTTGGAAGAATTAATACCAGACTGGTCTCAGAAGTTGGAGATTAAAGATGTCCCAAATGGGTTTTTTCCAAAATTTTATACTTCATTTTAACCCCACTCCTCCCTGCTTAGATTCCCTCATATCCTTGGGGATTTGCTGCAACAGACCACCAAAACTCAATTAATTTTGAGACAATGTCTCTCATGTTGGTGATGAGTGTTCTTTCCCAAAACCAAGTCAGGCAGAGGTTAGCCAACTGCAGAGTCTAGAGCCAGACGCCAAAACTGCCCAGAGTCACAGATCATCTTGCTTCTACCAAAGCTCAGTCGGGAAGTAGAGGTGGGGCTTTCCAGGTGAGCTGATGTTGTGTAGAACTATATGGTGGGGTCAGTACATCTACCCTATCACCCTACCTTATCACCCACCCTCTCCTAACCCCAAGGACACAATGTGGCTAGGTTCACACCCTCTACTCAGCGAAAATCTCAAGATACCCCTAAGCAAAGAATAAAGTCGCACCCTTTATTTGATCACAAGTCAAATCTGAATCCCACTGTAAATCCTATCACTATATGCTCTCCAAAATGGGATTTAGCCACAAGATGTGTAAAGTTCAGAATTGTCACATGAGGAATTAGGGCCAAAAGGGCCACATTAATTGACTACAATTCATTCATCTCTATGCAGTAAAGTCATGTACCTGGGAGTGCTGGGAAAGTTCCTGGAAAAATGGAATTAAAAGAATTTTCTCACAAACTGTTTGAACCCTTGTATATATATCGTTGCCTTTTAATTGTTTAGAAACCTATGCTGACACCAGGTATTTTGCTTTCTTTGTAGACTACCAAGAGGAAGCGTGGCTACATTAAAAATAAGCTAGCTTTTAAGAAAGGCAAGAAGATATCTAAGAAGACTGTTTAAATACACTGTTCTGGTTCCTAACTTGAAGCAGTTGTCCTTGTGAGAACCGGTCTTTGCCTTTAGCTCATGTCATGTTTCACAGCAACAGAGGGTACAGAACCATCATTGGTCCAGGTTAATGTACAAAAAAATCTTCTGACAATGCCTGATTAAAAACAATAAAATTGGCTTATTGAGATTAGCGGTTTCCGATTTGTAATGTGAAGCAAGACAGAGCACTGCTGTCGATGTCTAGCAGCAGATTTTTTTTATTGGTACATATTATCCTTCAAATCTGAGAATTTGGACTAATTGCACCAAAGAACCCTCTAATTTGGTCCTTGGCACATGCATACTTGTCAGTTTTTATTCTTTTACAAGACCTGCATTTCATTTGAATTCCCCAAATAGCAATATGTAAACTACAAATGACAGCAGGTGAGGAGTGTTTCTTAAACTAGTAAAATGAGTACAGGCCTGAGAAAAGAGGTATTAGAAAAGAAATTATACTTCCTTAAAATATATTTATTTTCATGTTTCTCCAGTGCAAAGAATGTTTCATCAAATGTCCATTTTCTCTTGCTTACTGTTGCCTCTGTCCGAGAAGCTGCTGCTGTTTCAAAGATGGAACTCTTGAGTCGCCAATGGGTTCACATAGTATTTTTACGTTGACACATGGCTGCTACGAGTTGTTTTCACCAGGTACTTACAGAGCAGATGTCGTACATTGTTCATTCAAGGGCTAAATTTATATCCTTTGGAAACCATGGCAACAGCATAGACTGTTGCTTACCAGGATGGAGTTGGGTATCTTAGTACTGAGGGTAGTAGCACTATGTTTACATGCAAGAGTTTAAGGAAAACCCTTCAAGTTGACAGGTATCCAGAGTTCATTTTCTGTGACTCTTCAACATGACAAAGGATTTGTAAACTTCGCCTGGATTTCTTTCATGTTTTAAAAAGACTTCTCTATCCATCACAATGGTTTTGTTCTCTGCTCCATACTTTTTAAATCTCTTAGGCATTTGATGAAACACTCTTTAGAGCTATATGCATTTTTTACTTTTATTAAAAATGTGACAATTGTCAAATGCACTAAAATATAAATGGAGATTGAATATGTTCACTTTCCAGCTTATAGGCAACTTTATACAGACTTGAAAATTTTCTCCAGTTGTTTAGTAAAAGTGAAAGAGAAGGGGTTTTTCCTGCCACAGGATATAACTTTTTTTTATATAACAAGCATAATTTACACCACTGCTTTTGGTGGGAAAGTGCAGAATAGTATGTACCTTTTATGAAGAAAAATGTAATTTACAATGTTCCGTGAGAATGTTACTGCTGATTTTCTTTTCCAAGGTGTAGAATATTTCTTTGATTTATAAAATTCATTTTTGACCCGAATGATGGTTCTTTTACAGACCAATAAAGTGGCTGTAACATTTTCACAAATAAAATGTAATTAAATTTGGATTTCTGGTACCTTGTCATTGGGGAGGAGGGGGGATTCTGTTTTACTTTGTTGCGTTAAAATTCAATGCAAAGAAGTTGTTGACTGTAGAGGAAATAAAGTTAATTCAAATTTTGTGTTAAGTGTTGTCTTTGACAAGTAAGTGGTCTTGTGTTTGGATGGAGTCATGGAATACTGAAGACACATCTTCTTTGTTCACTTTTATAGAAACATTGAGACTGCTTATAGAAAAGATTGCTGTGTTAATTCAACTTGCACCAACTATTTTATCTTCTTTATTCCCAATATGGACAGTTCCTTTTGAGTTCTTGTTTTTGGAAAGAAGCAGCTAGCTGCTAGCCAAATCAGAAATTTATCTTTTAAATTTAAAACCTAACAAAAGCCTGTTTCATAAAAATTCCCATATTTAATAAAATTAGAAGTTTGTCATGATCAGGAAGAACCTCCTTACCACTTATAGTTTGGGGAAATAGCATTTTGGTAAAAACATGCAGCCACTCAGTATTTGTAGTTTTACTGGAGCAGAAAAGTGAAGTCTTAGCCGTGTGACTGCATTGGGATATAGGATAATTGACAGAAAATGTTTTCATGGTCTCTAAATATAGTCCATGTATGATTACAAACACACACTGCACCACCAAAATTAAAGAATAAAAATAAAACTTTATAAACTTTTGTTTCTATTTTATACTTCAGAATGAAACAAAGCTATAAATGCTTTGTAAGATAAATATACCTAGGCTAGCAAGTCCAAAGGCAAATAAGTTTTCGGGCTTATACTGTTGTCTAGGATCCCTAGTGACAGCTTAGTGAATTCAGCACTGGACTGCTACCCACAAGACCGGGTGGTTTAGACCCAATCACTCCACGGAAGAAAGGTGGGGTGTTTTGCCTTCATAGAGACGTAGTTCTACCAGGGTGGGTCCCAATCGAGGGTCGCCATACGTTGGAATCACCCCAGGGACAATGGGTTTTGTGTTAAAGTTTATTGCAGTTCTCATTCATATGAGCCAGAGGACTCAAAATCCAAACTCACTGCCATTTAGTCAATTCCGATCCGCAGCAACCCTGTGGGACAGGGAAGGACTAAGCTGGTTAGCGAGTAGGAAGCCACATCTTTTTCCTGAGGAGGGGCGGGTGGTTTAAAACCGCTAGCCTTGCTGTTAGCAGCCCAATAGAGTAAAATTACCTTAGAGTATGCGTTCCTGTTTTTTTCAAAATCATTTCATTGGGAGCTCTTTCAGGTCTTAAGGCATTCCGTACATCAGTTCTATCAAGCATATTGTTCACGTTGCCATCATTTTCTAAACATTTATTGTATATACTCCAGTATAAGCCGACCCAAATATTAGCCAAGGCACCTAATTTTGCCACAAAAACTACATTTAAAATGTACTGAAAAATCCAGCTTATACACAGGTATATACGGTACTTGGTACCAGTTCCCCCCCCCCCTTCTCCCAACCTCATGCCCCTTGAGAAATTATATTTTATCTTACTCTAGTCTCCACGCACGGTTCTGTTGTCCGTCTCCCTGGAAGGGGTGGGTTATGCATTGATCGTTGTGTTCGGTTTTCTCTTCCCCCTGCCTCCTGGCCATCACTTAATCTCATTTCCATATCCGAGGGCTTTATCTGTTGTGGATTCTGTCTCATGAGCTCTTGCGTGTACAAGTGTACATGCTCCAGGCTAGCCAGAATTGAAAGGTCAGTCAGGGTCATGAGAGTGGGTTTGGGGGGGGGGGGGGTTGTGAAGAACCCTCAAAGAACCAGAGGAATACTGTCATGAGTGCTGTACTGCACCCTGGCTGACTCCTTCCTTGTGACACGTCTGTGAGGGAATGTCCTATTGTCTTCAGATGAGCTTGGGGTCTCTGCTCTGATCCCCCCTCATTCTCAACATGTTTTTGTTTTGGGTTTTCTGGTGCCTGTTACCTGATTGGTCGACACCTCATGATCACACAGGCTGGCGTGCTGCTGCCATGTGGGCGTGTTGCTTCTCTGCTAGAGGGCTGCTTAGGTAACTTCAAGCCGTAAAGACCCCAGACTGTTTCCATTTCCATAGCCAAGGGGGCTGGAAGATCATGGCATATGGAACTGCTGCTGCGTGATGGGCATCCATGGGTGCTAGAAATTAACCGAATTTTTTTGAACATGCACAATATCCTTGTTTTCTAAATTGTTATTTTCGGTAAAAATAAAAATTCCCCTAAGGAATCTACCCGTTTTGCCTCAATTTCAGGAAAATAAAAGTTTGGGAAAATGCCATTATCTTATTTCTGCCGTAAACTTTTGCAGCCGTCTCATTAATGTAAATCTCTTCATGATTATTTTGATGTCTATAATGTTTCCAGTCATGAGATTTTCTTCATATCCTTTGTCTCAATTTTTTTAAGGGGTGGTGGTGGTGTTTTAGTGTTGCTGTTTTTCTTAATGTGAATTTAATTGCAACTTGTGAAGGCTAAATGCCATTCCATTTAATGTGTATGAATTTCCATTGTTCATTTTTTGAATGGTACTTTAAATGTAGTTCACATCTTGATTTTATAAATGGTAGTTTTCTAGTTTCAATTTTAAATTTCACTTCTTTCCCAGATACGTGGTGTTGATATTTTTAAATTGGTTGACACTTGATCTAAAACTTTTTGGGGGGGACACCAATGCCCTCTGGTGGTGGGAGTAGGAGGCCCAGCTTTGCTGCTGGATTTGAATCTTCAACCGAGTGGGCCGCAGTCCCGCGCACAACCACTACACCACCGGGGCCCAGCCCCAGAACTCATTTTTATATGTGCTTTTAGCTCATCAAGTCAATTCCCCACTCACAGTGACCCTAAAGCAAGAAGAACTGCCCTGGGGACAGTGCTGAAACTTAGGGGAGTAGAACGCCTGGCTTTTCCTCACATGGAGTGACTGGTCGGTGGTTTCCAACTGCCGACCTTGCAGTCAACAGCCCAACTGGTAACCAGCGCTGCCGCTGGTGCTCCCATAGCCTTCAGTGTGCATTTTTTTCCTCCAGTTTATAGTTAATAGAATGTGACGTGAGATGGCTTTAGGAAGTTCGTAGTAAAATCATCTTGGGTTTCTTTTACTAGCTTTTCGGAAGCCCTTTCATATGCTAAGGTCAGGTTATTGGTTTATATTGTTTCATTTTTGGTCTATTTACTGAAAACATTTTGAAATCTCACATTACTGATTTGGCTAGTTCTTGAATTGCCCTCCCTCATTGTATGTTTTTAATTCATACTGTATATACATATTTGAAATGTTTTAGGGGTAACTGAATATATTTTTATTAGTACATTTTGTTGAGGCCTGTTTTGTTGATATTATTTATGCCAGCTGCTTTTTAGTGTTTGCATTATATATTCTCAAAGTTCAGTTATTACCTATTATGCAAATAACACGCACCTTCTACTTTTGTTTGCCAACTGCTCCATCCCTTGGGAATATCTTTGTGAGGACCCCATGTATTTTTTTTTACACTGCTGTAAAAAAGAGAGAAAAAAGCACACAGGTTTAGAAAAATGGTTAAGGGGTCAGGAGTGGCATTTGGCAAAAACTAGATGTTATTTGTGTTGAGCTGTTTATCAAATACTGTTCTCTGTTCTTTTGAGACTCCAATTAAATGTGTTAAACCCATCTCTACATGTTCTATGATCCAAAAGCACATGAGATGGGCTTCATCTCCATATTTCTCCATACTCTCACCTGCTACGGCTAGCCTACTCTTGAACCCACCCATCAAGTTAACTTCCAAGTTAATTTCCCAATTCCAGAATATATCTTCCTTCCCCTACTCCTTGAACCTGTGCTGCTTTTATGGTTAAGGATGATTTTTTCTCATTTCAGCCAGCTTTATAGGGGAGTTACAAAGCCAGAATTACCCTAACCAACGAACTGATGTGATAGCACGAAGCTACCCTATTTCCAGGCCGAAGTTCTACCAAGTTCTCAACCAACCAAATTGGAAAATATATACATGTATTTCCTTTGTCTTGTTAATATTTCGAAGTTACTGCTGTGCATCCCTGCAAATTTCTCTGGGGGAAACATGGCCTGTGGTCAGCTTCTCTCTCAGGATTTCCAGTTTGTGTGGGTTTCCTTAGCAAGGGAGTGGGGGCCCAAGATAGTCCATTGTAGGAAGTAGGACGTAGGAAAATTAACTACAGTCCTGTGCGTCATCCTGTGGCTTACATGTTCCCATCAGCTACAACCAGTTTTGAGTTTTGTGTCTCCCAAAGAGAGACATTCCTAACCTCTTGATAGTTCATTTACTCAAGAAGTCTTATTCTCAGAAAGTTAATTAAACTCTTTAAAACAAAACAAAAGCATCTTGAGTCATTTTGATTAGCATATCAAGTATCTACTTTGAGGGGAAGCTGGAGACGACCAAATCAAAACTCCAGAATATGACAACATGGCATTCTCTTGTACACATGGCACAATATCTTAATTGTTCCAAAGAAACATCTCCCACATTTGACAAAAGTGGGTTAGTGTGAGTCAGTGCTCAGGGTTGTATCCCTGAAGAAAATCTTTCCAGGGGGGCAGTGTGGAGAGGAGGGCAGTTGTTACAGTCCTGGCTACATAGGAAAAGTAACTGCAGAAGATGGTGTTAGTCAAGTTACCATTACACTTTCCCTGAGGAACACAACACATTAGGGATTTCATTTAATGGGAAAATCTGAGGAAGGAAGGAAGAACTTGAGGAATCTCCCATAATCGTAAAAGCAAACTACTCAAGATTAATTCTCTGCCTGAAAATCAGGTGCTACAAATGATATTTGGAAATTACTGAAGATCTTCAGCCATGGCTACAAAGAGCTACATGGTCATTTTGAATGTAAATTAACATGTATGCCCATCTTTCCAAGAACTTCATGGGTGTAGAGAGGAGGCTGGTGAAGAAACTTACCCATGTAAATTCTTAAGGCAGCTTATGTACATGTTTGGGTCAAATTCCCATTAGCTGCATGGCTTCATAAAAGTGAGTTACACATTTAAACTGGTTCTGAATATAAATCCTCATTAAATGAAGTAATGCAGAGTATCAGACAACTCACCACCTCAAAGATCCAAAGGGCCCCATAAGGAGACACGACCGTAACTGCCACTGAAACCTGTGTGGAAGAATGTGTGCTCGGGAACTAGTCCAGGAGTGAAAATGGAAAGAACGTAAGCTATTTTGGAAGGGAGGCAAAGGAGAACTAGAAATAAGATGTGCAAATTGTTGAAATTGATAAGCTCAGTGCAGGGGAACACACCCACGTGAGCAGCTACCTGAAGCCCCTGAGAAAGAACCACTTGGACAGGATGAACAGTCAAGGGGGAGTCGCAGGGAACCCTAAACCACTCCACTGGGTTGATGCCATTGCCCCTGTGAGTTTCCGAGAAGCGGCCGGTTTTGAACTGCAGCTCAACTCTCCAAAGGATCACGCGTTTGTATACTGTAATGGGGTTCTCACTCAAAACTCAAGAACATAGCCATATAAATGCATCCACCATGATAAAATTCAAGATGTCTGGCAACCAGGTGAATTAGGCTCAGAAAAATCCAGAGATGACCAGAAATGCCCCTAAATTAGGCAAACTTAAAATAGTCATAACTATATATCTTGAATCAAAAGCATGTTAGTTGGAGGTATTAAAGACATAAAAGAGACTCGATGTACACCAAAATGGAAAAAGTATTAGATCTATCTATGGAAGGAATAAGTGAATTTGATATGCAGCAATAGAAACAAATCGAAAATGAAATCATAAACCAAACTCGCTGCCACCAAGCCCATACTGATGGAGCTTGACCCTTACAGAATTGCCCCGTGTGGTTTCCAAGGTTGCATATCTTTACAGAAGCAAGTTGCTACACAGCTTCTTGGAGTAACTGGTAGTTTCAAACAACGGACTTGGGCTAGCACTCAAATATTACTTGTCACCGCCACCACCAAGAGGCGCTCTACCACCGAACTGACTCCAACTCATAGTGACCCCCTTTGGCAGCGGTTCTCAACCTGTGGGTCACGACCCCTTTAGAGGTTGACCCTTTCACCAGGGTCTCCCAATTGATCGCAGTAGCAAAATGACAGTGCTGAAGTAGCAACAAAAGTCATTTTATGGTTGGGGGTCACCACAGTACGAGGAACTGTATTAAAAGTGTTGCGGCACCAGGAAGGTGGAGAAACCCTTCCCGATAGGTTTCCAAAACTAACTTCTGGGAGTCGGAAGCTCGGTCGTTCTCCCAAGAAGTGGCTGGTGGTTTCGAACTGCTGACCATGCAGATCGCAGCCGAAATAGTGGACACAGCACCGCCAGGGACTCAACCAAAGTGACCCTCTAGGTCTCCTTAGTTACAGAGGAGAAAAAAATGAAAAAAAAAGTCACCGAGCTACAGGGCAACTCCAAACTAGGGCACCGGTGGTTAAATAGAAATAAATGTTTCTAATGTTGTTCATAATAGCCCCCAAGTGGAAAACAAGCCAAGACCATCAGAAGTAGAATAATGGTAAGTTCACATCCCGGAATACACTAAAAACCACATACACTGCCATTGGACAGGCTATTCTAACTTAGTGATCCAGCAAAACAGCCCCATGGCTGTCAATCTCCAGAAGCAGACTGCCACATCTTTCTCCTGCAGCTGGTTGACTCAAACCACCAACCTTTCAACAAGCAGAGCAAGTTCCCAGGGAGGCCATTACAAAGAAAAAAATTAGGTATCGTGAGAGCCTTATTTTTAAGTGTTTATAAGATAGTCAAATAAAAGGCTAGAAGATGATTCAATTTACATACAATGCAAAGGAGGGATGGTGATTAGTGAAGGATAGGGAGTTGCTTCCTAAGTGTTGGTAATATCTCAAGTTATAGTTAAAACTGCTTTAAAATAATACATTATATCCTAAATTTGTACTGTTGAGCAACCCAAACTAAAGAGAAAGTGAAGAGCAACTCAACCATCTGGATTGACCTACAAACAAAACAATCGTTCAAATAAGCAACCTATGGTTAAATACAGTATCTGACTCCACTTATAAAAAGCCTAAAACTGGGTGAAACACATTACTTAGACCTACACAGATACGGGCTGAGCCCCGGTGGCGTAAGTGGTTGAGTGCAGGACTGTGGCATGTGGCCTTGGTGGTTCAAATTCAGTGGCGGCTCTCAGGAGCAGTGCTTGATAGCGCCCACAACCACCAGAGGGCAGTGATGCCCCCCCTCAAAAAAAGTACACAAGAAATACACAGATACAACTAGTCATAGGTTGTAGTTCGAAGCTGTACTATATTCACATAACCCATTTTTCATGGTAATTTAAATTCTATGCCATTGATTAAAGTATTGATGTTATTAGTGGAATCACGTTATACCCTAAGAGGAGGATTGATAATTTTTTGTCATAAAATGATGAGGCTAAAATAAACCTACTTGTGGACAAGGAGATGAATTCTGGGCTCCCACTTAATTCTAGCCCCAATCCAAGAACAGTTAGCTCTCATATCATGGACCAACTCGGTACTCACCTTCATGAAGAGATCAGAGAAGACAGGGGTGCTACAACAAAGTGTGGGGAAGAAAGCGGTTAGTGCCTGGCTATCAATTGAATTCGTGTCTGGGATCTTCAGGGCTCCTATTCAGACAGACACCCATCGAAGCGAAGCGTCAACTAAGTACACGTGGAAGAAGCACACCAGCCTGTGTGATCCAAAGATCGCAATTACAAAATCCAAATGGAAGGAAGGGAAAGGTACCAGAGCTTAAATTGGGAATACCCACTTTGTAAAAGGCAATGGGGGGCAATGGGAGCCCCAATTCCATCTGCAGAGTACTAGTTGGCATAAGCCTCTGGCAAAGTCCCTCTGGTCACAGTAGTGGGACACGAACAGCAAATTACTGTAAACTTGATTATAGTGGATGGGATGGCAATTCAACCCTGATACCTGTTCTGCGGCCTCCCTCGACCCAATCTGAATTTGCTATAATTTCAATTATCTCTTGTTTGTTCCATGACAGAAATTTTCTCTCTAGCTTATTTAAATAACTACTGCTAGTGATCTTTTAAAAAAAATTATTATTGTTTCTGGTAAGTTTATGAAAAACAAGGATATGGATGCATAGAGATAATAAATAATGGAATAGCTTACTGAGAGAAGGGAAATTGGGGAGCAGACATGAATGTGGAAATGGGGAGGGTGATGTATATACAACTCTTCCTTTTTTTTTTTTTTTTGGCATCACTGCTCTCCGGTGGTGGGAGTAGGAGGCCCAGCCCCACTGCTGGAATTGAACCTCCGTCCCAGTGGGCCGCAGTCCCGCGCACCACCACGACGCCACCGGGGCTCAGCTGTATATACAACTCTTGAAAGCGATTTAACTATTGAAGTGTATGGTATGTGGATTTCATATCAGTAAACCAATTGGGAGGGGGGAGGAAAATTACATGAATAGTACACACGGTCAAATGGAAAACCAGGAAAGATGATGACTCCAGGAGTCAAGACGGCTAGTGCTGCCCCCGAGGAAGGAGGGGTGGGGGCACAGAGGTGGCTGTGAAGGCCCTGGCAGCCTTGGTTTCTCTACTAGATCAATTGAAGACACCGGTGTCTCTCATGTTGGAAATTGTACATTAAAGAAATCAACTGTACGTGATAGTTAACTGTTTCTATAAAGGCCAAAATGCATCAACTCACCAAAAAGGACAGAGATGAACATTTCTTCATGAGTGTTCTGGATGGTATATGTGTGGGAGGCAAAACTACCACAGTGAACAAGTCTGCATCTTGACCATCTCATCTCTTAGCATAGAATGTTCACTGGAAATGGGGTAGGTATTTTTTTGTGCTAAATAATGGCTTTTATTAACCAAATTAATAATAAACAGCAACCTAACCCTTAAAATGGGACCCCATGCAGAGACACCAACTTCATCCAAAATTTTGAATCCTTGAAAATAAAACACACACACACACAGAGAAGCAGAGTATTTAATCGAAATATATTTGTCTAATATCTACAAAGTGTGAACTGGTCTTAAGATTGCAGACGAAAGGCACAAAATTAGTATTACTACAGAAAGCTGTCATGCTATTGGATTTTATAAATATCATTGGAATAGAACTGTAGAAAATAAGCACTGAGCAAAAATCAAATACTTCATGTTCCCCTTGTTTTATATTCTGACCAGATCTTCCCCTCATTTGTAAAATCTGAAGACAGAAAGTCAACGGAAACCCTGGGACTTCGGCAGGTTTTGTATGTTTTTTTTTTTTTAATGTCTTAATCCTCGTGGCTTTCTTGAGAGTGTGGGTCAACCCAGAGAAGTGAAGTAAGAGAGAGAGAGACGAGAGAGAGACAGAGGAGAGATCCATAGGGCATTCTTTTTCTCTTTTCCCTAACTAGTTACCAGATTGAGGCTGTGGTGCATGTTTATATGGGCATGCACGAGTGTATATTCAACTTCTAAAGCCCTTTTTATAGCATCACAAAAGGAGTGAGGTCACCACATGATTTATTTTCTCCTATAAAAGCAGCAGTTTCTTAAAAAAAAAAAAAGTGCTTTGAGTGTGAGAAATTGACAGAGAGCTTCTGGGGAAAGTCTAACAGAGGGAGGAAAATTCCAGGGGAGGGCTGGCTGCACCATTGCCACCCTCCCCACCAGCAAGAAATCCAGTTTTTCTCTTTCTTCTGTGCAGATGAAACATTAAGGTGGGTATGTGGAGGGGAGGTGGGAACCAGCCATTTTGAAATGGCAGTGTCCCCAACTTCTATGTGGATGTCAACCAAGCCCGGCCAATTCACTTTAACAGGAGTGAGACTACCTTTGTGAGTGTAAAGTAGAAAACCTCACACCTCATTGATAGAAAGGAGCGTTACCCACGTACATCTTGGAAGTGCAATATTTACATGTGTCTTAATCCCCAGCAGACGTGCGTATCGTGCATGCGTGTGAACATACAGTGTGCGGAGAGATCTGTGTGCCCACACACATGCCCCAAATGGCTCTCCAGTAAATTCAATCCTACAGTAGAGTTTGGGGAGCGCACACTTCACAGTATACCATTTCTTTCTCGGTCCCCTGCCTCGGAGACCATGGGGAGGTGTCAGCGAAGGCCAGCAGAACCTTGATACTGTACCACTTTAATTCCTTCCCAAACAGAGCGATTTCCGCAAGTTTTGCACCTCCACCCATTAATGTGCCTTCCAGAGGGGATTGACGTAGACCCAGCCATCACCCTACAAGAGAAGGAGGGAGACGTTACATGGAGACCTCTCTCTCTCTGTGGAACAAGCGCAAAGAATGCAGCAAGAATGGGACCCTGCCTCGGACACTCCCCAACAGCAGACTGGAAGCCACGTGCTGGGCGGGGGCCTCTGCCAGCCAGTGCTCTGACATCTCAGAGCCAACCAAGCCAGTGCTTTCCTGAACCGGTTCTCCTCGGCCTCACTATACTTGATGTTGCCCCCCTCCCCCCCCCCCCGCCCAGTGATCTTCACAAAAGAGCCCACAAATCCCCCCCAACATGTGACAACATGGGAGGCAGTCGGTGTGCATTAAGGATGCTTAACTGAGTAAAAGGCAGATTGGCTTCCTGGCCCACGGCGGCAAAGGCCAAGCGACCACATAGTGGAGAAGCTTACACCCGAAGAGGCAGTTTAGTTGGCCACTAGTTTGGTTGAGGAGACCAATGCCCGTCTCCTTATTGTTTGCTGATCTCGACTTGTGACAAATTATTAACCCCCCTTAGCTGTGAGTATTGCCTACGAGTTCAGTGTGACCACTGCAATGCAGTCTTGAACCCAGCACAGATGTAGACTGGCGTCAGACTAAAGAAGAGACAGCATGTGTGATGGAATCCCCTCCTCTCCCCCGTCGCCCTGGGAGGCCAGCGGAGGACAGCTATGTCCACCTCCCTGCCCTTTATTACAACAGTGAATGCTACTATATAACTCACTCCTTAACCTCGTGTCTAGACAAAAGTCGTCCCAACTGGTAATCTTTCCTGGTAGCACAAGTCAGAGATTGGCAGCATGTGGCTAGAAGACAGCTTATGACAGATTTTCAACTGACTTTAACACGTTTAAGTCTTAGGTTTCCAAATGTATTTGGCCTACTGACTCCTTTTCAGGGGGGAAAAAAATCACTCAGCATCCCCCTCTGACAATTAAAAACGTTTAGTCCATCATCCAGGATAAAGTGTAGGTAGCATCTGCTTTGGCAGGCGCTTCTGCATCCTTCTAGCACTTCGCAGGGGGCTGCAGGGCACACTTTGGAGAACACCAATTTAAATGTTCAAAATCTTTCAAGTTTCTTCACAATGTGAAAGTTAGCCCTACGGTTCAAACAATCCAGATTTCTGGTTTCTCTTAACGAATCAGAGGGTTCGTTGCCTGGAGGGGAGAGGCATTGATGCCCTTCAGAAATGGACTCTCCTGTCCGCCCTGCATTCATCAGACTGCTTTCCTCATTGAGGCTACCTGCTTGGTGGGCTGCTATCCAGATACACAGTGCCCAGCCCTCTTTCATAGTCTTGTGAAGACAAGTTCTGTTTTCCAAGTTTACTTCCCTGAGGGACGGCAGCAGCCCATCTGGTAGAGGACCTCTCCACCCTCTAGCATGCCCAGTCCAGTGAGTTCTGAGATGGGAGTTCTCCATCATGAGAGGTTCTGTCGCCCACCTACAGGGGCAGACTTCCATCCCATGTCTCCCCTCTCTGGTAGGCTGCTGGGCATTTCTGATCAGGAGAGGCCCCAGGCCATGTATCCGCTGCCCAGTTTTCTGTACCAGAGGACGCTGCTTCAAAAAATGTTCCCTAAATCTAGTCCAAACCTGGAGCCCAAACCAAGATGTCCCTCCTCACCTGCCCCTTTGTTCTCATTCATGCAAGCTGCTGGGTTAGGGGGAAAAAGCCGCCCCCAACCCCCGGCCCTGGCTTACCTCCTGGACAAAATATTTGGGCTGCCAGGGGGTGCAGAGCTTCTCGCGCTTCCGTTCCTCCACCCGCTGCTTCTCCTCTAGGCGTCGCTTCTGCTCAGTGGCTGCATCGATGTCCCCCAGGCGCAGGTGGCGAGTCACCTCCCGCCAGAGGTTCCTGGGAAAGCACAGAGGAAAGAGTGACAATCTGAGAGAGAAGGGCATTCCGGGACAGGCCACCTAGAGGGGGGGCCCTCCTCCTCTCAGGTACCTCTGGAGCCACCAAGAGCCAGGCTGAGGGCAGGGGATGGCAAACTTCTTCTGTAACAGGCCCGACAATAACTCTTTGAGGCTTTATGGGGCCACACGGTCTGAGTAGTTACTACTTAACTTTGGGGCTGTCGTAGGAAGTCAGCTGTGAGCCCCTGGAAGTCAAACTCAGTGTCAGGGAGTCGATTCTGACCCACAGCTACCCAGGATGCCTCTACAGGGGCATCCAAGACCGTTCCTCTGGACAGGAACAGAGCCTCGTCGCTTTTCTGCAGAGCAGCTGGTGAGTCTGAACCTCGCGGTGA
This sequence comes from Nesogale talazaci, assembly GCA_004026705.1. Lineage (NCBI taxonomy): Eukaryota > Metazoa > Chordata > Mammalia > Afrosoricida > Tenrecidae > Nesogale > Nesogale talazaci. The sequence goes on along the minus strand of PVJH01002688.1, from coordinate 21,781 downwards.
GCGGTCCAAACTTAACTCGCAGTGCCACCAAGGCCCCTGAAGGCAGACGTAGCCATTTTGACCGTGGGTGGGTTCTATCTAGACAATATGAATGACCGTAGGTGTTTTTCAATAAGGTCTGTGGCAGCCACCCACCTAATCTGGCGTCAATTTGAGGATTAAGAGTGTAGGGGTGGGATCTTGCCTGTCAAACTGGAGGGAGACAGTGAGACCTCTGTGTGGGCATGGTTTTCTCCTGAGAATTCTGGGAAATGTGGTCATTCCTTCCTGGCAGGGGACACTATGTCACTCAGTCCCTGAGAGACGCTCTACGGACGACCAGACACATGAACCCAGGAACTGGAGGAGCCACGGGGAGACCCCGGCCAGGACTGAGATGCTTCTGCCGCCACTGGATCCACAAGACTCTGCACCCACTGGCCTGTGATTGTCCTGGTGTCATCGCATGTGCTTTGGGAGTCTGAAGAGGCCTTATAGATTACAATCAGACATATGGGCTAATATTGGATTTGTGACTTTGGACTGGTCTGAGTTGGGGTGTTTTTCTGTGTTCAATTGCTCATGTATATAAATCTCTCCTGTATAGACATATGTGTGTCTTTGGATATGTTTCTCTAGTCTACCCAGACTAACAATATTTATTTAAAAAAATCAGTCAGGCAACATTAACCCTAAAATGTTTTTGTAACATGATGTTTTTTAACATTTAATTAAAAATGTTTTTGTAACATGATGTTTTTATTACATTTAATTAAATACACTTACTTACATAACATTTCATGAAATACATTTAATTAAAATGTATCTGTTACTTAAATTATATTTGTATTTTTAAATATATTTTGGTGATTATATATATTGATAACTATGAAAGTAAAGAATAAAAACAAAATTTTTTTCCTGAAATTAAAAATTCAGATGTTATAAGGTTAAAGATTTGAAAAGCATTGACATTTTTGAAAAATTTTTAAAGTAATATTCCAAGAAGAGTCTGCCGCCACCATCTTGGAATGCAAGAGGGCTTCCCTAAGTTCATGGAAAAATTCTGTGCCATGCACATCACTTTATTTCTTTTAGTCCCCGCCCTGCATCACTGCCCTGGTGGGAGTAGGAGGCCCAGCCTTGCTCCCCGAGAGCTGCTGCTGGATTTGAACTGCCAACCCTGAGGGCCGCAGTCCCACACACAACCACTGCATCACCAGGGCTCCGTATCACATTTCTTTACATGGCTGTAATGACAGTCACACCACGGAGCGGCCCTACTAACTGAGGAGAGTCCACAATGCACCAGCCATGGTCCCAGGGCGGGATAGCGAGGGTTTTTTTCTTTCTGTTATCTGCTGTTGCGCTTTCCTTGAAAAACACACCCACGTTTATATTTGAAATCATTTCTGAACTTCACAATGTCCCCTTCAGATGGACTCACGGAAGGAGCGTGTGAGAGCAAAGTGGACCGGCGTGTTCCACCCCAGTGACCCTGCAGCTGAACTGTAAACCTATGGGCTCTCCCCAAGGACCGCGCCAATCATGGGTTTCACTGGACCCTTTGCGGCCAGCGCGGGGAGTGACATTTCTTCTTAGGGCTCTTCCACCCGTTTCTCTGTCAGGCCCAGCAGCACTCTGCAACTAGGGCAGTGCAACAGTGAGAGGAGTCAGGTCCGTTTCCATCACCACCCCACCCCCAGCTATCAGGACGAACCACCTCAGAAGTCGCAGCAGAGAGAGAAAGCCCGGAACCAGGAGAAGAGCCCATCAGGGGAGATTTCTGTCTGCCATGGCGGCAGCCAGGGCGGCGGCATCTGGGACTGTGGCACTCAGATGACAGGACACAGCAAGAGGAGCGGCCCCGGGACTCTGGGACGGACCCAGAGTGACAGGTGGGCTCCCTGGTCCCTGAGGCAGAGGCCAAGGGACCACGAGGGGTGAAATCACAGAGAGGCGTGGATGATGCCCGAGGACCAAGGACGGCAATGGTCACCGTTGACGGATCCTGACTTGTCGGCTCTTCACTCCCTGAATCAACACCTCCGTGGGAGGAAGGTCTGTGAGTCCTGCGCTTGAAATCGTTTCTGAACTTAAGATAGACTCACAGAAGGGGAGGTCACGACTGAAGTGAGGCCTCGTGTTTGGAAACCCCTGACCTCCTGCGGCTGAAGTCCCAGGCTGAAACCTCACAGAGAAGTCGTGTGGGGAGAAGGGCTGGTGTCAGAGTAGGCAAAGGCCTGACTGCTCCCTACGCCTCTTGGTAAGAGGGATGCCACGGGAGGTCAGATATGTTGCCCTCCACACAGACACACATGCCATTTAGCACACCAGCATTGAATATTTTGGTTTAAATTTTTTTGGGGGGGAGGGGGGTGGGCATCACTGCTCTCCGGTGGTGCGAGTAGGAGGCCCAGCCCCACTGCTGTCCGGCGGTGCGAGTAGGAGGCCCAGCCCCACTGCTGGAATTGAACCTCCGTCCCAGTGGGCCGCAGTCCCGCGCACAACCGCTACGCCACCGGGGCTCAGTCCCTAAATTTTTTTTTTATGAGTGACCTGGGTAGGAAAACAAAGGCTCATGGATTCACTGCACGGGTCTGTATCCCAGTCCTCTGTGTTTAACTGAGCAATCATCTCACAGCGCCTCCGAGAAGCTGACAGGCTTTTAGGTCAGGGTGCAAATGGTTGGCACGCCCTCACCGTCACGGCCATGTCCAGACACGGACACCTACCAAGGACCGGCCACGAGGCACCCCACTGTGGGAAGCACCAACTCTTCGTGGCGTCGCGCGGGCCTCGCTCCCGGGTCCCTTTCTACCAGCCGAGCTGCGGGGGTGCCTCCCCTTGCGTTCCTGCATCCAGCTCTGAGCACAGACCCGCTGGAGAGCGTGCCGGTCTTACCTCGACTCCATGGGGCCTTGCTTCTCCAGAGGCCGGATCTTCTTGGGGTAGACCGGCAACGCGGTCGTGTCGATGACTTTGGTGTCTCCGTTGCTGTAGGTGAACTCCAAAGTGCCGTTCCACTCCCCGTGCGCTTTACAAACGATGGTGTTGGTTGGGTTGTGTTTCACTTCGGCTGTGACCCTAAGATACAGTGACCAGATTTTAAGTGGGACACCATTGACCGGGGGCGGGGGTTGTTCTTATTTGGTCTATACGGAGCAACAAAAATTTCCATAGAATGCAAAAATGGTATTGTGATATATTTATTTTAGTTTTAAAGGGGTCCCATGAGCACACTCTTGCTAGACCGTCAGCACTTCCTCCCCCAACCCCCCCATGCCCTTGCACCGAGAGCAGACTCTCTGGAAGGGGAGGGGAGAATTGCTTTTACAGCCTTGCTCAAAGACGCGCTCAGAAGAGCTAACATCCTGGTGGAGAAAAGGGGACTTGGTGGGGAAACTGGTTCACACGGAGACTGTCCATCAGCCCAGCTTAGGTTTGTGAAGACTGGACCACCGGGAGGCAAGTCGAGCCATTCGGTAATGATCTAGCAAGACACGAGGGGCCTCAAATGACATCTTTCAATGTCAGTTTTATAGAATCATTTTGACACCCCTCCGAAAACCCCCAGGATCTAATTAGCACTACATTTTAACCACAGGGAGAGTGAGGTAGAGGGAGAACGTTGAAATTCTTCTAAATTCAATACATGGGTCCAACACGACCATTCACAATCTCCCCAGAGATCCTCGGCGACAAGGATGCACATGCTCACCCCGTGCCCACGCACTCCACAGAGGCCAGGCAGAGGAGAAACCACGCCCTGCTTCTCGTCAAAACCACCCAAAGCTTCCTCCTCTCAGTCCCACCTCGGGCTCCCTTGAAAGGGGTCCTTTACAGGTGTGGATGACTTCCTGCAATCAAATGGAAGCACTAAGCTTCTCCTTTCAGACGGTCCTGTTCTGACTACATTCATTTTTCAAAGGCAGCCAGGAAAGCTTCTTTCTGTGCCCTAAATATAACTAGGGTAGTCAAAGACTGCTAGGTTCTCCCAGAAGCTTCTGGGGTGCACACAGAGGAAGGGCTTTGGTGCATGTGCTGGTAAATATATAACAACTACCTCTCACAGAGGAAAACAACAATGGCAAAAAATGCCCTCTTTAGCACGACTGACTTCAAACTAGCGAAGTGACGTCACAATGCGGCACTGGGAGGAGACGTGAGCTGGCATGTGTTGATCCATCTGCGTGCCAATCTGCCCTCGGATATCCTCATGTCAGTGTCTAGACGGGAACACTTCCCAAGGGGGTGGGGGGGAATCAGAGGGAAACTTGCTTGTTTCAAACTCACCACACTCCCTGCCACGGGGTCAATTCTAACACAGCAACCCGCGGGGGGGGGGGGGGGGGGGGGCCAAAAATAAAACTGTTCCTTTGGATTCCCCAAGCTAGAAATCATCAGGGAGCCAAAAGCTCCTCTTCATCCCATGGAGGGGCTGGTGGGTTCAAACTTCTGACGGCCCAATTCATAATCCCCAATGCTACCAGGGTTCTGTGGGACATAGCGAGCCCACCATATCCATATTTTCAGCCGCTTGGATTTCTGGCTATTCCCGTTGTTGTGTGTGCTGCCAAGGTTCAGGGGTTATGTAACTGGGATTTGTCTCACCGAGCTTCCCACCAGAAGTGACCTGCCACCCAAATCCCATACGAATGTATCAAAATCCACGACCTTTAAGAAAGAACTGGCTTTTTCCCCCCTGGATTTCGGCGTGTCTTCTGTTACTAAGAACACATGGTATCAACCCAAATTCCATGCATGAAAGAACCCTGTTAGGATGGATTAGGCAGTATATCTGCTCTGAAAGAGGCTACTCTTCTAATGAGAGCAGTGATTCAACAGCAGACCCCCTCCCTTTCAGTTTGTGCACCCAATCAGGCTCCCCAGAGGGAAAATCGCCAGGATCCCGTCAATTCACGATGTGAGGTACATGCTAGAGACACAGGTGAGCCCGAGACACGGACCGCTTCAGACGAAATGGTGGCCTCTCAGCACTCCGCCAGGCTGTGGGCCCCGATGGGAGAGCAGGCTGTCACACAGGGTGACGTCTGCCTCTCGGGCGTGTATGTTCTGCACATCCATCCCGGGAGACTTCACCACCTGTGCGGATTGGGGAGGGCTCCCCCAAAACTGCTGTGGGCGTGGGGGGAAGAGGAGCGCCTCGTTCTGGAAACACCCGGTCTCGGAGCCCAGGCTGCAGACATTTCCTCCCAGGCATCATCCCCGCTCACCACCTCACCTGGGCTTCCACATCTCATCCCACTGCAGGCCCTCCCTAGTCTCGTTTCAGAAAGAAATCAAGGCAGAGGTGGAGCCCCCCTCCTGACTCCCATCTCCCCAAGCCCCCGGCGCCCTCCTACCTGTGCACTTTCCCTCCGTAAAAGGGCTTCGTGTGGAAGGTGACAGTCGCCGAGTAGCCGGTCTTGGCACAGTTGATGCTGACTTTTCCTCCGAGCTCCACCCATGGGATGGTGAGGATGGACCGTGCGTAGGCACTTGGCAGGGTAAACACATACTCCTCCCCGTGTTCCAGGAGCCGCAGCACACCTGGGGGCCGGAGAGGGGTGGGGAGACGTGGGTGGATGTGGATCCAGTGGCACATTGAAGATGGAGGCACCAAAGAGCATCCTGTGATAGGAGCCGCATCTCCCAATTCAGCAAAGGTCAGCCGCACCCCGTGTTGGGAGAGTTAGGTAGGATGTAGACCACCGTGACCACCCACCTCCTGGCAGGTGCCCTTCTCTTCAGGAGGGCCCTCTCTCTGCCTGCCCCTTCCTGCTGGCTGGCCACCCGGAGCGCTGGGGGGTCCTGCCATGTTCCCACCGACCTTGGACTTTGCACGTGACTGCACTCCGTGCATCCTGCGCCATGGCGTGTGACTGCGTGAGTCTGGGGAGGGACTTCAGGCCTACGATCGCACTCGGGCTTGATCTGCCCTGGGCTGGGAGGTTTTCCTGACCTATCACTACGTCCTGATAGGATGCGGTTTCTGACACGGGATTTGTTTCTCTTGTCCACCTGGCCCACAACAGGCATCCGTTGTGTACGAGGAGCTGTTCGAGATACGGAGAACTCAGTGATGAACAAGACAGACCATTTCTGTCCCATCCCACCCCCGCTAGAGTATCGTAGAAAGGCAGACATGATTAATGAGTCATGAATAATTGTAACTTTGACAGAGGTGTGAAGGGCATGGGTCCAGTGCTATGGAAGCCTCCATGGAGGCGCAGACCTGGACAGGGAAGGTTACTCTAAGAAAGGGAGACTGCAGCAGAGTAAGAGAAGCGGGGAGGGAGCAGCAAGCACAAAGGCCCTGTGGTGGGGAAGGGCCAGATGTAAGGTCCCAAGTGTGCAACACTAAAAAGACCTCTCTAAAGTGTTAAAAAGAAAACAAAAACAAAAACAATGGCAATAGTGTAGAGGTAAGGTGTGGGGAGGAAGGGGGAACCTATTGTGCACCCCCTCCCCCAATCAGGGGGATAAAAAAAAAAACCACCAGAGACTACAGGTGACGGAAGAGAGTGGTCAGTGGAAGATATGAAAACAATTGTAATTTGTAATTGATCAAGGGGGCACCAGGGTGGGAGGGGGGGAAGAGGAGTGGATATTCAGGGCTCTCAATTAGAAAGTAAGTGTTTATAAAATAATGATGCCAACACATGGACGAATATGCTCGATCCAATTGATGTATGGAGTGTTATAAGCTCTGTGAGAGCCCCCAACAAAGTGACCTTTAAATAAAGTGTTAAGAAAGCAAAGATGTCACTTCGAGGACTAGTGCGCACCTGCGCCACCCTCGAGCCTCCTCCTCTCCCTCCCATGCATGCGAGAGCCGGACAGGGCAGATGGAAGACTCCGGGTTCTGATGACGGTGGACCAGTGCCCCAGACTGCCAGAGCGAGGAAGAGCTCAGCTGGGAGGAGATACCACCAGAACGCTCCTGAGAAGCACGAACAGGGAAACTGCGCCTATGTTCTGGCCATGCAATCAGGAGGGACCAGTCCCTGGAGCAGGATGCTGAAGGATTGCTTCTGTTGTACACGGGGGTCACGGAACGCAGGGGTTAGCAGCACCTCACATCAGACTTATCTGGCACTCCCCAGCATGCTCACGACCAAGTCCATCATATGCAGTTCTTCCCAAGCAGTGACGTCACTGCTGGCTTTATACCCGCGCAAGGTGCAACCCTTGGGTTTGTTTCAAGGCATTCACGAGTCCCTGGGTGCTGGGAGGTTGACATCGTGAGCGGTGCAGCTGGGAACGATGAAAAGCAGGTCGGTGGCCCCCGACACGCATGGGGGCTGGGAGGTCAGCCACGTCACCATTTAAAGCCCTCTCTCTTCATCCAGGAATAGACATGAATACTTGTCACTTCAATACGCACAAGGCATGACTCTAGAATACCAAACATGTGGACTATCTGAGCAGATGGGACTTCTCCCCCACCGTCTCTACTCTAGTTTGTGGCATCTCTCATAACATCGTCGACCTTGCTTGCTTAAAAGCAAAGCCCTAGGCCAACTGCTGCTCTCCACACAGATACATACACCTTATAGCAGGGGTCCTCAAACTACGGCCCACGGGCCACATGCGGCCCGCCAAGGACATTTATCTGGCCCGCCAGGTGTTTTTGCCACCGCTGCTACCTGCTTAGCTGCCAATTCATCCCGGGCCCGCAGTGAATTTGTTCAGTTTTTTGTTTTTTTTTTAACTATAGTCCAGTCCTCCAACAATCTGAGGGACTGTGAACTGGCCCCTTGTTTAAAAAAATTTGAGAACCCATGCCTTACAGAGTAGCACTGTCCCCAGATGAGCCCCCTGGAGGACTCTAAGGATTAGAACTCTGGGAGGGGAATGATCTGAAATACACTGTGTTTAAAGCCTACTTGGTATCTGACTTCAGCTAAGACATGAGATCAACGTGTAACTCAAGTTATTTTACTTGATGTAATTAGAACAAATCCCCCTTACAAAATATAGTTAGCCGAAGGCATTTTCTGCCATCTTTATGGCAGGAACTTTTGACCCTCACAACACTGCTCAAAGGAGACATCATCCAGAAAGGCCTGATAGTTTCCAAGAGGCGTCTCTTATTTACCTGTTAGTGATTAAAAGCTAGGCCTCTATCTAGCTCATCAACAAAGACATCCAGAGGCAGGCCTCAGACGGACAGACCCCTATGGCTCTCTTTGGATGCTCCTGATCGACATGCTTCCCACGGTCATCCTGAAACCCGAGTTAAGGTAAAGCCTCTTGGTGACTCCCCAAAATATAAATATCAAAATTAAATATTCTCCATTTACACGTCAAGCCAGGAAAGCCAGCATAAAGACAGCCTTTATGATTGCTGGTCTCCTTGCTGGTGTTCACTTTCTAATAAAAAGCTCCATTTCTTCCTCTAACGTGGAGTGAGTTGATTGGCTGGCTTGCTCCAGGGTCAAATTTCAGGTGACATATGTTTAGGAATTCGATATGAATGTTGGAGAGAGGCCACCATGGATGCTTCTCACTGTTCCAGGTCTACTCATAAGACTCAGGCTGCCACAGCCCCAGCCTGGCAACTAGACCCTCCCCTAGCCCAAAGGCAAGCTGCCTCCAAAGTTCAAGAACCTTCAAGTAGGGTCTCCACCTATGCCCCCATCCCATCGAGAAAAACATCTTCCACTAGTGCCGACAGGCTTCGCTGTTGTTATTTGCCATGTGGTTCATTCTAAGGCACAATGGCCCTGGGTGTCCCATGCACGCAGCCCTCCTCTACAGCCCTACTGCACGGAGACCTGCCCCCCACGCATAGCCCGGCTGTATGCAGTCTTACTGGCAGCAGACCACCAGGCTTTCTCTTCAGAGGTTCCAATGGGTGGCCTCCAATGGCTGAGCGGTGTGTGCTAGGGATCTGACGAACAGACTAAAGCAGATCGAGTGGCCTGACTCACAGCCACCCCAGAAGGCAGAGTAGAACTGCCCCACAGGGTTGCCAAGGCTGACGTCTTTGCCAAGGCAGGCGGCCACTGCATTCTCCCACAGAGCAGCTAGTGGGCTTGAATCGCCACCTCTCACCTCACTCAAACCAACAACCTCCCAATTAGCAGGCAGATGCTTTACCTCTGCACCACCAGGGTTCTTGGTCATCAGACCACTTGATGGTGAATTCTTGCAGGAAGCCAAGGTGTCTCCCCCACATCACGATCCCACTTTTTCGTCCTGATTTTATGGGTAACTCTTTCTTCCCCTAATTGGGAGTGCCTTGGGGACAACCACGTCTTCCTACTCTGTCTGGGAGGCTCTGGCTTCTGAAAGAGACCTCGGGAGCCACGGGCTCCCTCACATCCCGCCGACCTGGCGGGCTGGGACTGCGCCCGCAATACTTTCTTTATAACCTGTTTGCGTGGAGAATATGCCCTGCATCCTCTTCCAGATCTGGATCAGGACTTCCCATCTTCTATCACCAACCTAGTGATCGGTCCCTCCCGGCTTCAGTGCCCTCGCCAGTGGCCCAGAGCTAATTGCATCAGCACCCAACAGAGCTACCAGAAGGCTAGAGAAGGCAGGTAGGTACCAAGCGCAGTTCAAAGCAGGCACACTGACCCACTGCCAGAATCCTGACAATCTTACATCCCCATTACCCTTTGCTCTCACAGTGGCTGGCTTGGCGGGTGAACTCTTAGCAGTGCGTTTCCAAATCAGAAAGGCTGGGGGCGGGGGGGGAGGGGGGGAGGTAGGGGGTTGGGGGAGTGGGCATGGCAGAGACAGGTGGGATATGAGCTTTTTAAAGATGTTAATGTACTGCCTAAGAAATAGCATCCTCCTCCCGCTGCTGTCTTAGGAAAAAACCCTTCCAAAACAAGGTGAGCCCCCCAACCCCCCACCAATCCATGTGCACGCAGAGGGCTTTGACGGCACCAGGGAAGCTGCCTTCCCCTGGTTCAGTTCTAAAGATCCATAAATGTGGGCTCACCCATTAAATCACCCTGACGATGCCTTCTCAGCGCTGGCCCTTTTTCTCAGGGTTGCTTAAATATAGATACATATCCCTAATATGAATAAAAGACCGCAATAAAATGAAGACCGTACAAGTGGGATTGCAGAGGAAAGCTCCTTCTTAATCGGCCCGGGAGGCTGGGAGAAGCCGGGAAAGCGTCCAGTCGTCCATCTTTCCAGGCCCTCGTTTAGTCCCCGAGCCGGGAGATGCATGCTTGAAATTCCACAAGTTGGCTTCCCAGATAAACACAGGGCAAACGTGTTAAGATTTTCAAACTGAGAAAATAATTCAGCCCCTGATCTCCACAGCATTCCTAGAGAGCATTTTTTTGTTTTTTGTTTTTTCTTGCGGGGGGTGGGGGGGGTGGGGGGAATGTTTTTGTACAGGAAAGCACAGGGCCGCAGCAAGCTGCTCAGGGGTCTGTCTGTCTGCAGTGTCCTGTGGGACTGTGGAGGATCCGTGCAAACGGCTGCCTCTTTGACTTGAGTGAACTGCTTTCCTCCCAGTTCCCTAGAAACAGTCTGAACTGGAGAGGCTGTGCCACTGGCAGGGCACTGACTCTGTGCACTTGGGGGAGCAGTCGGAAGCCTCTCACTCCCAGCAGTGGGGCTCAGGGAGCTGGGTGTGGATTATCAGGGGGGCCCTCGTGCTCCCCCTTGGATGGCAACGATGGGTTGGACAGAACAGTGTCTCACTCAAAGACCTTCATCAGTGTCACAGCTGCAGAAGCCAGGCAGTCTCTGGGCAGCGGGGAAAGCAAATTCAAGGCAGGATGTAGCACTTTATAATGGCAGTGCATGGAAGTCAGCTGTGCCAGTGTCCACAGGCAATCCACCTGCTCCTCACTTAGCGACGGTCCCACTACCCCACATTTCACATTTACAAAAAGGATAAAAAGTCCCTAGCCAACTTTTAATGATGTCAGCTGGCAGTCACGGAAGCCCAAAGGGGGCATGCTTGCAGGTGGTCTCTCCATGTGGCTGGGCTGTGATGCCCAGTGGTTTGGCAGGCAGGGGATGATGTCGTCATCCTCCATTTGCACAGACGGCTGGTTTACAGTTAACCTGGTGCTTGGAACCTCATCACGTTGATGGGGAGCAGGTATCATGGAGGAGACCAGCCCCTATATTTGCCTTCGAAATTTCAATAGGCCTCATCAAAGATCTAATTTGTAAAATGAGGGTTTGCATAAAACGTCACTTCAAAAGCAATCAACAATGCCATGCATAATGCTGGATCCGACAGGGAATAAGCCAAAGAAAAGGAACTGGGTGGGTTCCCACCTTCCTTCCTCCAAAACTTCCTTCCCAGGAGCTCTGCCTACAGGAACCAGAAGCTTCTCCCTTGAGGTTTGAGGATTCTTAGACACACTTTGTATGAAAATAAGGTCACATAGGTTGCCTTAGTGACGAAAAAGGGTTTAGGTCACAGCCTTGGTCAAGGCGCACGCCCGATGCCACCTGGTCTTACAGGTCTCTCCACACAGCAGGGAGGGCCACTGGGGTGTGTGCTCAGAAAGGGCTGTGACCAGGGAGGCACCCACCAGAGTCTCTCCCCACACCTATCCTTCTAGACTCAGCACGGTTGTTCCAGAGATGTTCCCTCCAGAACGTTCACGCAAGGAAGAGCAGCAACTGCTAACCCTTGCTTCGGGAGTGACTCCCACTGGGGGCCTTGGGAGGGACTGGACGTGGCCCCACCTGCAGCCAAGCACACTTCGCTGAGCAGCCCCGGGCGCTGGAGCAGAGGCGAACTTAGTTTCCCAAACATCAAGGGCCTGCTTGACTCTACCCAAACTTAACCTTGGGGGCATCGGGTCCATTCTGATTCATAGCGACCCTCTAGGACAGGGGAGAGCTGTTTCCTAGACTGTCATCTTTCTGGAAGTAGAAAGTCCCATCTTGTCCCCAGGGCGTGGTTGGTGGTTCTGAACGCTGCAGCTAGCAACAGGCCAGGGTGTCACCCACTAGGCTCGCGGGGCTCCTGCCTAACCTGTAGCGACAGTCAGGGGGGAGAGAGAGCGGTCACTCCACTTCCTGGGCCAGGGTCAGGGAAGTAGTGGTCAAAGACCCTACAGAGAGGCAGCAAGGCATTAAGCTGAGCCCTGGCCAGGGGAGAGGGGGCGGCATCCTTGCAAGGGCTGGAAACACAAAGGCAGGTGACCAAGACACAGAAGGGCTGAGAAAAGGGAAAGGAGGGGAGCGGCAGCACTGGAGCACAATCACAGCGGTGATGCCCCCCCCCGCCCCCCGCCAGGGGAGCCCGGGCCCTGGAGATGGACACCTCACTGGGGGACAGGACTGGCACCTGCCCTCTCCTCTCATGCAAGATGCCATGGTTTTCTACCTCCTGACCAGTGGCCTGTGAAGGGATCCCCAGAAAGGAACTTGAATAAGCATTTTCTCTCCACAGCAAAGGGGAGCCCTGGTGGCGTGGTGGTAACGTGGCGAGCTGCTAACTGTAAGGTCAGCAGTTTAGTCACCAGATGCGGGCCCATAAAGCAGCGGTTCTCAACCTGTGGGTCACGACCCCTTTGGGGGTCGAACGACCCTTTCACAGGGGTCGCCTGACTCATAACCGTAACAAAATGACAGTTACGTAGCAGCAACGAAAATAGCTGTATGGCTGGAGGGTCACCACCACATGAGGAACTGTATCAAAGGGCTGCAGCATTAGGAAGCTTGAGAACTTTTTGGCATAAAGAGTTACACGTCTTGGAAATCCCCAGGGACAGTTAGTTCTACGCTATCCTATGGGGTCGCTGTGAGTCTGCATCGACTTGATGGCAGTGAGTGTGATTTACATGTTAAAAATTGCATCTATATTCACTTAGTCTGATTAATCACATATTTAAACTTCGTGTGAGATACTCGGTCTCTCTACTTCTATCTTTGACCTGAACCACTCCCTTGACCCTGCCGACAGTCACACAACCCCAGAGAGGCTGCTCCAATCACCCCCCCTGTGGTGACTTCTCTCTTCCTCAGCGCACAGGCCCAGATCCTTCTGCAGTGCCCCACCAGCCCCCTGGGATCCGCCTTGCCTCAGTGACCACATTGGTCCCCTTCTGGGCACCCTCCCAGCTGTGCTTCTGCCCGAGGACTGTTTATCCAGGCCAGCTTCTTGCCTGAAACATCTCCAGCCATCCCCAGGCCACACCTCCTCACCTCCTTCAGGTCTCCATCTGCTGCAGGCCCCCCTCTTGAACATTGCAAACCCCTGCTCCCCGTCCCATCCGGCCTCCTTTTGGTTGCTCTAGTGCCTGAGACAATCCCCCCAGTCACTGCACAATGCACCCAGGTCCTCCGCCGGAATTGTCCCATCAGTTCTACCAAGGACAGGGTTTCTGTCGGCCTTGGTCACTGCTGCAGCCCCAGCACTGAGGCCAGGGGACACCAGATGAACAAACGCACCAATGATTGCCCCGGAGCTGACTGGACAGACGGACCAGGGGTCCAGAGAGGGAGGCAAACATGTGGGAAACAGTCTCTGGTTTCTCTCTGAAAATGTTCGGGGCTGCTCTGCTCCAAGGCAAGCCCCCGAACAAACGAGTGGTGTGACGGCCTGAACGCTCTCCCTTCTTTGGCAAATAAACCTATTTCATCTTCTAGGAATTGATCGTCTGGGAAGCAGAAAGCAGTGCTAAAATTAAATAGAATGGGACGAGGCCTCCTGAATACCAATTTTTGTTTTTCAAATGAAGGGGCAGACTTGTGAGCCAGGAGAAACCACCTGGCTCAGTCCAGGGGTTAAGCACCGGTGGGAAGAGAACGCCTCGGGTAAGTTAATCCACGTTGAGAATCTGGCCACCCCATGTCTTATGACAAATCCTGGTCTACGAATCATAGCAGACAGAAACCCCCCCACCCAGGATCTCCGGGAAGTCTCGCTCTTGCATGAACCCCTCTGGCTTCAAGCTAAGCTGGGGAGTTGGAAGCCCGGGTCTGGGGGCTGCGTGGCAGGCCCGCGGTCTTGCAGTCTGGGTGGGTCAGCCGCGGCTCCCTGGTGCGCCTCCAGGAGAGAAGTTCGGGAAACCGGTGGGCACAGAGGTCAGAAGTGGCTTGGGAGGAAGTCTCCAATCTAATACCTCCACCATCTTCCTTCCCCGGGAAGTACACTCGGATCCAGACAGCCGTCTCGGCTTCCGGTCAGGAGGGCCCAGGGAGGCAGATGTCAGCATTCTTGACGTTGCCCCAGCCCGGAGACCGTTCCCCCGGAGTCCATGCCGGCTCACAGCAAGCCCGGCGGACAGAGTAGAACTGCCCAGAAGGTTCCCGGGGCTGCGGATCTGTTTGGAAGTCGGCCACATCTTTCTCCCACGGAGGGGCTGATGGTTTCGAACTGCCAACCGTTCGGGAGGCTGTGCCGTCGCGGCTCCTCCTCTGCTCATACAGGGCTCGGTCCTAGAATCGTCTACGCCGGCTTGCCTGTTCCCGCCCCTCTAACCTCCGCGCTTCTGACTCCGGACGATTCCTTACTGGCAGAGGAGAGCGAATGCAAATACTCCCCGCCCCCAGGACACGCACCCCCCACCCCTCCGCGTCTCTGCTCACTGGGCTTGGGTGAGGGTACAGGGTACACGCCATCCGGTGCCACACATGCATCCGTGGGCATCTGCTTTCCCCAGGCTCTCCATCACCTGCAAAATCAGCCACGGCCACTCGGTGCCCAGGGCCGGGCCTCCGCCTCACGCTTCCGCAGAGAGGCCTTCAGGTCCGCCCTGTTCACAGCCAGCTCCCGGGGCCCACCCCATAGCACTGCTCCGTCTGCGCAGGCGTCTCCTCCTCCCCAGCCACCCCGTGCCCAAGTTCGCCCCAGCACAGCCCAGGCTCCTTTGCGGCTACATGTTTCACCGTCACCCCTGTCACCTTCCAACACACCACGCGGGCTGTGCCCGCAGGGGCGCAACTTTCAGGGGGCAGAACCTTCCAGTCTGTTTGTTCACTCAAGTATCCACAGCTCCTGGGACAGCCGGCGCTGGAGGGAAATGTGCTCATGGAATGAACCACGTCCTTCCCTCATGGGGCTTGAAAGGGTTTCTAAGGAGCTATATTAAGACCCCCTGAAAGGGCAAGCCAAATTTGGGGATAGATATTCCTGTGTGTCTGTGCATGTTGGGGGGTGGAGGGTGGTCCATAACCCTCAAGGGGTTTGGGTGCTTCAGAAAAGAAAAAAGTAGACAAAAAACCCTGCCACGACAGAGGCTTGAATTTAACAAGGATGATTATAAATGTCTTCAAACAACAAACCAACTTCATCGGCCGCCCTTTGCCATAATCCACCAGCGGCACGAGTACCCTGTGCTCCTGCTTCCCAATGTCTAGCACAGAGTCGAAAGAGCGGCCTGGGGAATTTGTGATGAGCACGTTCTGCACAGGCAGTACCGCATTATCTTCAAGACGGGTGAGAATGAGTGAGCATGTTGGAGCCAACCCCAGTCCTCAGTCAAGGCTGGAAAGGAGAGACACCCACAAGGAGGCTCCCACACACTCCCGGTCAGGGAAGAGCCAGGCTGGGCGGCTGCTTAAGCCAAAACAATTGCCCAGCCACCACCCCATCACCGGAGGCACAGTGGAAAATACTGGCAACTGAAAGCAGACCAAGTTAGCCAACCTGCTCTCCCCCTTCTTCTCCCCTCCCCATTCCACTCCCAAACACAATAAAAACAGAGCCCCACACACCCGCCCATCAGCCATCAATCAGGGATACAATTGTGTCTAGTATAAGAGCCAGACTGGAACAACCGGCATGGCTTACCTTCCCCTATCATGGAGACCCCCACGGACATGCCCATGAACTTGCTTTTGGTCCATACGTGAGTGTTGATGCACAGTCTCTTCTCCTTGCACTCACAGTAGAAGCAGGAGATGGGCGGGTGGTGAGACACTTGCTCGGCCACAAACCTCAGTTTGTAGCTTTTGGAGGGGTCGTCGGCCACTGGGCTGTCGAGGCAGCCATCAGGAGAGTGGGGAGCAGTCCTCCTTGGCTTGACCTTGTCCCGGGGAACTTCCCAGGAGCAGTGAAACGTCTCGCCGATGATGGGGTTGTAGGGCTTCTTGGCCAGGGCGCCCCTGCGGCCCTCGTGGAAGGCTGTGAGGTAATACTCCACGAAGCAGATGACGCGCTCCTCGGGCGTGGCGGCGGCAGTGACCGCCAGCAGCAGGTCTGGGTGGGCCATGAAATCCGCATACATCTCCAGCAAGGATCGCTTCTCCAGAATAAATGTGGGAAGCACTACCTGCAGGCAGGAGGAGACAACGTGAGGCAGGGAATCCCTGTGATCATATGAAAAAGAGAGAGAGAGAGAGAAACACACACAAATGACAATAGAAAGGCCGCAGCTCCTGTGAGGCAAACTCACCGTGGCTGATGCTAAGGGGCTGTTTCTTTTGATTCATGCACAAATGACAAATCAGAGGAAACAACATCAAGGAAACTGGAAGTAGCTGCTAAGGCAGCAACGTCAAAACCAACTCAGTATCGTGGAGAACATTGTTGTGCGTGACTTTCTTCTCTGCTTGTCTGAGCTGAAACAATAGCTGCCATCGTCTCTCTCTTTGCTCGTGTGTGTGTGTGCGCGCGTGTGATTTACAGATGTAAAAGAAACCGTGTAGCTGGGCTTTTCCTTATTCTTCCTGACGGCAGGCAATAGCCAAGGAGGGTGATGGTAAAGTCCTGATGATGCTGTCAGGTAAGTGTCAAGCCGCTAACTGCAAAATCAGGGGTTCGAATCCATCAGCCACTTTGAGGGGGCAAGATGAGGCTCCCTGTTTCCATAAAGATCTTCAATGCTGAAAACTCCATCGAGGGTCAGAATCGATTGGATGACTGTGGGTAACAAGGATGCTCAGAGGAGACTCATGAGCATCCATGCTCTGTGTGAGTGTGTGCACATACACGTGCCATTTCAGAGGGGGCCCAGGCAGACCCGGAAGGATCGCCAGCAAGAAAGTGGAGAGATTTCTGTCAGAAGAGGCATGTATAGACCCCATGTGAAGAAGGGCAGTGACTTGGAGTCACTCTTTTATCCATGGGTCTTTGAAACTCCCACCAGAGGATTAGGTGGAGCTGTGTAAATGGTGGAGCTATGTAAATAGGGCTTAGGAGGCACTCAAAGAAAGAGACATCACTTTTACCATTTCAGAAGCAGGGAGAAAGGACTCTCAAGACCAGTTCAGAGAGAAGATCCACCCACATAACGTCTTCTCAATCTCTGGCTGAAGTGGTCAATGTAGAAGAGCTAGCAGGGATGGCACCCCAAGACCTTGAGGGAGAACAGAGGATCTGTATCAGGCCCATGAGGCAGCGTGCTGGTCCGACTTCCTTGGCCTGTGGAGGCAGACACCAAGGAACTACTGGGCTGAGAGGCTGGGAACCAGAGAGACATCACTGCCAGCATGGCTGAGAAGAGGCATGGTGTATTTTTCAACCTGTTAGGGCCCTTAGTGATTGTGAATGTTGTCTGTGAGTTCTGTGCGGCCATTGCAATGAATTGTGGAGTCCAGAACAAAAGAGGCACACCAGGTGAGGACAGTTATCCAGGATGAAGGAGGATGCGGCCTGTCTGACATCTGCCTTGTGGACACGGGCCTGGGGCGGGGGTAGGGTTGGACTCTCCTCCTCCTCTGTGCAGCCAGAGGTGGTCAGATGTAGCCCCAGGCTGTGTCTGTCCCTCCCACATAATCAAGGCAGGGGAGACTGTGCAAGGGGCCCTGATTCAGGGGCGCAGAAGACAGGTCAACTGAAAAACAAGTTCATTGCCATGGCGTCAGTTCAGACTCCACTATCCGACGGGCCAGGGTAGAAACTCTCTGCCCCTGTGGGCTTCTGAAACAGAGTTGGAAGCCTCCCCTTGCTCTTCTTTCAGGGGTTCTGCACCTTCCTCCTGCCGCCACCCTTACACACAGTTCCCCATATGGTAGGAACCCTCAACCGTAACATATTTGTTTTGTTTTGTTTTGGGGGGGGGCGGGCGGGCATCACTGTCCTCTGGTGGTGGGAGTAGGAGGCCCCAGCCTTGCTCCTCAAGAGCTGCTGCTGGATTTGAACCTACAACCCAGTGGGCTGCAGTCCTGTGCACAACCACTACGCCACGGGACTCAGCCCCCGTAACATTATTTTCATCGCTACTTCATAACTGTCATTTTGCCACTGTGATGAATTGTCATATAAAGATCTGATACACAGGATGTATTTTCATGGTTACAAATTGAATAGAATTAAACATAATTAAAGCCTGGTGATTAATCACAAAACAATATGTCATTGTATAATGTGAAATATTTATGTGCTTTCTGATAGTCTTAGGGGACCCCCAGGAAAGGTTTGTCCAACCCCCAAAGGGGTCTTCACCCACTGGTTGAGAACTGCTATCCTACATGTATGTGAAACTGACATTGAAAAGCTGCTCTGGTTACTCCCAGTGGGAGTAGTGGGGCCAGAAGAAACCAGAAATTACTGACACGATACTTTACTTCTGCTGTGACAGCGGTTCTCAATCTGTGGGTCGAAGGACCCTTTCACAGCGGTCGCCCGATTCATCACAGTAGCAAAATAACAGTGATGAAGTGACAACGAAAATAATTTTATGCTTGGGGGGGGGGGGTGGTGTTTCACCACCACATGAGGAACTGTATGAAAGGGTGGCAGCATTAGGAAGGTTGAGAACCACAGGCCTAAGACCATCAGAAAACACACATTTCCCATGGTCTTAGGGACCGAGACACGGCTCCATTTTCCCAACAGCGTGTGCTCCTTACGTCTCTGTGTCTTATTTTGGTTTCTCTAATAGCATTTCAAATGTACTCATAATGCTCCTGTATCCTATAGTCTACATCTCAACCTGTGGGTCGCGACCCCTTGGGGGTTGGGCGACCCTTTCACAGGGCTCACCCTATTCATAACTAACAAAGTGACAGCTATGAAGTAGCAATGAAAATAATTTTTTTGTGTGGGCATCACTGCCCCCTGGTAGGAGTAGGAAGCCCAGTCTTGCTCCCGGAGAGCTGCTGGAGGATATGAACCGCCAACCCAGTGGGCTACAGTCCCGCACATAACCACTACGCCACCGGGGCTCAGTGGCAAGGAAAATAATTTTACGGTTGAGGGTCACCACAACATGAGGAGCTGTGGGAAGGTTGAGAAGCACTGTGCTAAGGAAACAGGCACATAGGGATTAGCCCAAGGCTTGCTAAGGGGCCCCGTGTCTCAAGATATGAAGTCGAAAACATGGTGAATCTGCCAATGGTGGGACCAAGACACACACTTCAAGATCCAAAGTGGATCCAGTTGGCCTGCAGTGTGCTCTGCCCCCCAACAGCCATAACTCCAGCCAATGAATGAATGGGCTGGAAAGCAGGATACTTGGTGTCCCTGCTGTTGGACAAAGGAGACAATCTGCTTCTATGGGGCTTAAAATAATATCAGTGCTGGGTATGACTGTGCCACCCTGGTAGCCGGAAGACACAGCTGGCTTTAGCTCGAAACATCACATATACTTCCTCCTAATATTGAGTCACAGGGGTATGAGCCAAGAGGCTGGCTTAAGACCTGCTGATTCCTTGCTGTCAGGCCACGTCATAGCATGTCATGTCACGTCACGTCACGCCACGCCACGCCATGCAGCCAGAGCCATGCCTGGTTCAACTGAGTTGCCCAAAGTTTATGCTCCCTTTACAAACAACTAATGTCCTTTCACATCCCCTAACACCCGTGATAGCCTTCATGAGGGTGTATACGGGCCCACCATGGATGTCACACTGCCTGATAAAGACTGTATCCCACACCCACTGGGAGTCCAAGACTTCCTGCAAGCAAGAGAGAAGAGAGGTCCAGAGTAAGAGAGAGACAGACAGACAGACAGACAGACAGGTGTAGAAACACAGATCTGGAGGGAAACTTGAGAAAAAGTCCACCCACCAGAGATGGGAAGGTTACTTTTGTTTCTGAAGAGGTCAGTATCTTTTTAAATGTTTTTTTTTCTAAAACCCCTGACTGCTAAACCACCAAGTCACCAGCCACTTGGAGGAAGAGACGCCCTGGCAATGTGCCGCTCTAAAGACACGAGCCTAGCAAAGATGATGCCTCCGTCCACTCTGTCAACCAGGGCGGGCAGCTAGGAGTCCAGACTGACTCAGTGGCCCACAACGGCAATACCTGCACTTCCACGCCATGACAGATGGAAATGCGCCTGTGCTAAGTGGAAAAGAAGCCAGCTCTAAAATAGCAGACCAAAAGGCAAGCCAGAGAGAAAGGGGTGGAAGCAAACGGCATGGGTCACTAGTCCCGCAGGCCTCCGTAACTCCAGGCGAGGACGGCTTCCTCGCTCGGACTGCCAGCCTTCTGTTGACCCCCCGGGGCTTCGTGGGCAACGAGTTCTCCTGTCTGCACCCAAGAGAGAAACCACAATGGGTGTACCCCACCGTGCTCCCACACGTGCTAATGGGATACTTTTGCAAAGGACAAGACTTTGAAGCATTTCCCCCTAATGTAGCTAGTCTTTCCAACTCACTGCCTCCCAGACTTAGATGAAACCAACGGGAGAAAGAATTCCACTGGGAATCCTGAATGGCTGGACTTGAAGAATCAAAGGGGTTTTTGAGATGACACAGTTTGATGGTCTACCAGGGGTACTCATACAACGGCCCACGTGCCCCACGCGGCCCGCTGAGGACATTTATCCAGCCCGCCGTGGGGTTTTGCCACTGCTTCCTGTCCTGCTTAGCAGCCGACCCGTTCTGGGCCCACAGGGAATTTGTTTCATAGTTGGGTTTTTTTTTTTTTTATCTATAGTCCGGCCCCCTGTTTAAAAGTTTGAAGACCCCTGCTCTAGTCACTTGGCTCTGGGACAAAGAGGCTGGGAAGGAGAGGGCAGGAGGGCACCTCAAAGCTCCCAAAGGACACCCCAAAGTTCTTTCCATTCTCTTACACCACCCTGGTTACCTACTTCTGATTTCACCATAGGAGTCCTGGTGGTGCAGCGCTTGGAGCACACGGCGGATCACGGAAAGGCCAGTGCTCCCGCTCACGAGCTGTTCCAGGAGAGACAGATGTGGCCGTCGCTCCCGCTCAGACTGAGAGCCCTGAACGCCAGTGGGGCAACTTTCTTTTAGGATCCACTCTTCCTTACAGAGCCACTATGGGTCGGAATCGACTCGAGGGCCACAGGTCTGGGTGGTTTTCTTTACGAGAATACTGTCTCCTTCTCACAAACTGGAGACATAGGAACTGGGACAGCTGGCTCACCGCACCTGATGGACGACTGGCAGGTGGGGACAGCAAGGGGAAGAGAGAGGGACTGGAGTCCTTCCTTCTTGTCCACTTTACCCTTTGCTGCATGGCAAGGGGAGCCAGTGGTCCAGAAATGCTCATCCTTAATGCAGATGGGAAGGAGGCTATGGGGCATTAAAGGGAACCCAGCAGAACATCCCTCTTTTAGGCTGAGAAGGGACAGTCACCTCCTGCTATTCCAGCCCCCTCGGACAGAAGGCTGCCTTTACCACCTCTCCGGACAGCACTACCAGCTGCATCGTCCTACCAGGCCAACACAGACTTTATGGCTCTCGGAAACAGAGGTGACTCACCCCCTTCATACCTCTGTACCCTCACTCTGTTCTCATATCCTCTCTCTTTTCTTTTTTTTTTTTTTTTTTTTAGGCATCACTGCCCTCAGGTGGTGGGAGTAGGAGGCCCAGCCTTTGCTCCTGGGAGCCGGAATTGAACCTCCAACCCAGTGGGTCGCAGTCCCGCGCACAACCACTACGCCACCAGGGCTCAGCCTCCTCTCTCTTTTCTATCCTGATTTTTGTGCCTTCTCTC